>JAVDPK010018505.1:0-10077 GCA_034780415.1 Cichlasoma orientale | reverse complement strand
TGTGGATCACGGCTCTCAGCGCGGTTCTCTGGAGTCCCAAAGCCTCAGAAACGGCTCTGTGACCCTTTCAGACTGACGGATGTGCTGCTCTTTGAGATCTTTATTAAAAGCTCAGGAAAGAAATCAGGAAGCAGGCAAATACACCCCACAGCCCTACAGCTGTGACCTTCATGTTGTTGCACTGATGCAGGCGTTTTGTGCTGAAAGTCTAAAAACGTCACGGAGCAGTTTTTCCTGCTGAGTGTAACCGTAAAAGTTGAAATCCGGGAAAGTTAAGATAGTGGAAGGTTTCTCTCTAACAAGTCGCTCTAGGAATCTCAGAGTTCTGCTTTAGTGAAGGAATTTTAGCTAAAGAGTCAATGAAAAGTTTCGTAAAGCAGGTGGAAAAAAACAATGTAAAAACCTTTTGGACCGAACATTTGAAATGATTCATGATTAAGGCACAACAGCAGCTCATTAATGGCGAGAAAGACGGTTAAATATTTGGAGTTTAGAATGAATATTGGTGAGATTTCTTCAGTTTTTTGGACTTGCTGACTGAAGAAGTTCAGCATGAACCTGTTTTTTGAACTTATTTCTTGTTGGAATGAAACATTTCAGCTCCTCTTCCTCATTGGCTCATCAGTAACACGCTTCATTCGCCAATATTCAATCCACCCAATCGGCAGGCGGATAAGAAGCTCCGCCTGCTGAAGCTGTAGGGTCGACAGGTGAGCTGTGGGTTAGTGATGCTCCAATCAGAATCGTTCTGTCGACTCACCGATCCTGCGTTGCCATAATTAGATGATGTCATGATTTACTCGCATTACTTTCAGTGGATTTTATTATTTTTTTAAACACGGGGCGCAACTGTTTTTCTTTTAAATGTCTCTGTTACATCAGGATCAACTAAAGCAGTGCTTTTAAAAGAAGCATCAGAGTTTTATGAGGGGAATAAAACCAAATTCATGGCTGAAAATTCCTCCACTCCTCCAAGGTTACTGGATCTGGATTCACTTGTTTCTCTTTGTTATGGTATTTGTGAAGAAATTATGCCCAAAGTTGAATTTTGTCCTGTCTCAGAAGGTAAAGAACCTTTCCAAAAATTGCAGGATCCAGATCCACTCCAAAATACCAAACCGAGCACCAGATCTGTCCAGAACCTTTAGTTCCTGCTCACAGGCATTCCCTCCTCGGTGAGGGGAATCAAAGTTTGGCCTTTAAAACCACAGAGCCAGGACGAGGCGCAGGGAAGTCCATCAGTGTTTGTGCTGCTCGGTGAAGTTATGGTGTATGAACGCATATTTCAGCTCTCGCATATAAAAAAGTTTAAACCTTCACCCTCAGTTGCAGAGTTTTCATCCAGTCCTTTAGAAGAAGCTTGAAGGAGTCTGGGATGATCGGCCTGATGTTCAAAATAACTCTTATTGAAGTTCTCGCGGAGCTTTGGGAACCCCTCAGTTCATCCTCTGGCTGAAACAAACCTCAGAGCTCCACCCACTTTAGGGCACCTTCTGCCTGATTGGCTGCCGCTCACAAACGGTGAACTCACACAATGTTTTTCAGTCTTTTACTTTAGTCAACCACAGTAACTGGTTGGGGGGGCTGCGAGGGTCGGCACCCAGAGCTCACTGCAAGAAAATGTGGAAAAGGTGCACAAACATAAACACTGCGATGCAATAAATGATGGTTTTAATATCAGGAGGCAGATGTGAATGAGAGGTGGAACTCGGCTCTGAACCGCTGAGATGCGCCCTAACCATCCGAAAAGATTGAATAGAGATGATTATGAATCTTTTCTATCTTCCGGTGATGTTTTGAATGCTTTATCGGGTCATTTGTCGGGGCCTTATGATCATTTCCTGCCTTTTATAATTACAGCAGCTTTATGTTGAGCTCAGGCTGTCGATTCCCTCCAGATCAATGCATGAACCCGGATTAGAGTCCCTGGATCCGGAAGGACGAATGAATCCCGACTAGTTTGTGATGTTTCCATTAGAACGTCACGTGTTTCTCTTTGATATCCCACCAAATGTCCTTTTAAATCTCACGGCAGTAGAAAACATCCTTTCAAAGATTCCTGAATCCAGACCTGGATCGACTCCAAAGGACTTCCAAGTTGGGCCGAGCTTTAAATCTGTCCAGAACTTTTTGAGTAACGCCAACAAACCACTTACAGAGTTTCTGTTTTTAAAAATTCACGTGAACAGCCCTGAGAGCGATCCTTCTTTAATATTGGAGCATCTCTAACTCGCCCTCCTCACCGTAGTCGTAGGTGTTTAAATGAGGCACTCTGAGAGCGTGTCCCAGCTTCCTCGGACCCTGATCGGAGAGGGCGAAGGGCCGGCGCTGTAGAAAAGTTGCATGTCCATGTTTTCCAGCTCCACATCGCAGCGCGTCGTCCTCGTACGGTGTGAATAATCCGCTGTTAGATCCACAGCACTAAAAACTCTGACGTCTTTGTTTCCTGCGGACGTGTCTCGTCTTCACGGGAGGGGGGGGGGGGGGGACGGCGTCATAGCAACAAGAACAAGTTAAGACTTTAGGCGACACGAGTTTAACTGTCAGGTGTAACACTAGTGTTTGTTTTCTCTGCAGTACGAAGTGGTTTGTAACACTGAAGAACTTTTTCTTTGGTTCTGGGTTGTTTTTTTTATATTTATCATTTCTTATGTATATTTGTTTTTTAAGAAAAATAATAAAATGGAAAATTTGAATATGTGCTTCATGTCTTTGTTCAGGTTCAGTATCTGTATCACATTTATATCCACAGGAAATATTATTGACGGATTCATCACAATTAAGCTTTTAAATCTGTTTTCTTGCCGTACTGACACATTTTAATTCCCCCAAATCCATTTTTAAAATACCATTTTATTAGGTACACCCACTCAGCTGCTCGTTAACCAAAGGCAGCAGCTCGGTGCATTTAGGCGTGCAGACATGACCACGATGAGCTGCTGATACTCTGCAGTTTACAAACGGGCACCGAAACTGGTCAACAGACGGCTGCAAAAACGTTTCCTGGTCAGAATTTGGTGCAAACGTAAAAGTATGGATCCAGCTGAGTGTCAACAGTTCAGGCTGCTCGGGCCGGTGTGATGGTGTGGGGGAGATTTAATCGGCACACTTTGGGCACCTTAGTACCAGCCTTTCAATGCCACAGCCTACCTGAGCATTACTGCGGACCACAGTGTGCCCGTGTCGGGATGCGGTTTGTGGCTCAGCTGCAGGGGAAGAGCTGCGGTGTAACCAAAAAGCAGTCAGAGCTGCAGAATAAAAACTGAACTGCTATAAACTGTGTGGGTCTGCGTGTGCTGGGCCTCTCAGCAGCCTCAGCAAGTCCATATCTGCTGCTCCACTCTCAGACTGTCAGCAGGATCTCAGCTGCTTACAACGGTTTACTTTCTCTTTTCCAAAGGCTAAAAACACAAAAGCTCTTTTTTATTTTTCTGTTATGAACTTCCTGCTTTTAAAGTCTCGAGTGTTTTTACCAGCTTGCTGTTCTGAAACCAGATGTGATGAGGGGCCGATCCGACTGAGAAATGTGCGGTAGCCCCGCCCCAAATTATCCCCTGAAATGTGCAGTAGCCCCGCCCCAAATCACCCCCTGCTTTATTGTCCTTTGTCAAGCTAACGTGACCATGATTCACAAAATGAACATCATGTTGGATTCGATAAGACGTGAAAGCAGCATTCTTTTCTCACAGACTTCTATACGATCAGAGACGCTGCCCCTGCTGGCCATTAAAGAGAAGGCAGCTTTATGGCAGCTCTGTGGGGCAGCCCATCGGACCGTTTTAGAACCTTTTCTTAAAACCCGCTTATGTCTGACTGGCTTTTCAGTTTACTTCATTATCTGAAGCTTTGTCATATTTGTGACAAAAATAAAGGAAACGATTCTTCAACATGAAGAAAATCAGGTCTTTATGTACAAAACTGAGAAAATAAAAATGTCAGTTTTATCATGTGACTGTCCTGTTATAAAGCTGTCATTTACACACGTACACCTCACATCAGTGCACACAAAATAAAACACGGGAGCTAACCAGGGAGCTTCAACCAGGTTATCTGTTTAACTTTCAGTGCAGCACAAAGTACAAAGTATTAGCATCAGAATATACTTCAAGTACCAAAAGTAAAGGTACTCCTTGTGCAGAATGCCCTGTTTCAGAGTATTCCTGTTGCTGTGCTGTCACAAGCAGAAGGTGAACGTCCGTCAGCAGGTCAGTGATGTCGTATCACCGGCTCTGACTGCGCGTCATCGTCGTGTTTCACAGTGATGTGAAGCTTCAGAGTGCGTGTGTGTGTCTGTTGTCATGCACATCCTTCTGCAGTGCCTTAAATCCAGCTTGTTTTCTTGTAGTGTTGGTAGAGACGGTGAAACTGAGCGCAGTCCTGATTTTAATGTGAAAGAAACGAGTTTACAGCGAGTTAGTGGATTTCTAGAAACCTCTCACGGTCACTCGTCCTGCGTGGATGAAGCGTCCCGTGGGCTCAGAGGTCTTCGTCGTCCTCGCTCATTATGATGTTGAGCTCTTTGTCTTTCCGTACGACGCTCTCGGTGATGAACTCCTTCTGCTGCTCCTCCAGCTCACGCAGCTCCGCCTGCAGGCGCTCCAGGTGCAGCACTCGCCGGTTCCTCAGCAGCCGGCTGGGGAACGGGTTCATGTCGTTGAAGGCGATGTTGGTCAGCTTCCTGCGCAAACACACATACGTCGTGGACTCGACCACCAACACAACGAAAACTGGAAACTGCTCAGCTTGATACTTAAAGTACTGCAGTTTCACAGGGAAATATTGGACTAACTGCAGTACCTGAGAGCTGCAGATACTTTGTCTAAACCAGCTCCCAAAGCACTGACATCAAAACTTCTTAGAAGGTTTCATCAAAGACTCTGAAGCTCCATGCCCTGTACTTTTATTAGCACACTAAAACCCTGCTGATCATGGATACAACTCATAAAATAAAGTGGCAGAAGGCGGGCGCGTACCTGGTATTGGAGACGGTCTTAGTGAAGAAGCGCAGATACTGGTAGATCTCCACGCTGTCGTGGATCTTCATGATGTCGTCCTCTTTGTATTTGAACAGAGCCAGAGTGTACCTGAAGATCACCTGCAGCACAAGCACACATTTCATAACACAACACTCACACTGCACAATTAAAGGCCACATGTAGTGAAAACTTTGAGGAGGAAGGTAAGTAAATGACTCGTCTGATGCAGCGTAGTTATGTTTACTCGTTTAGGTCTCTGTATTTCTGCCATGGTGCATTCAGGTGTCATCTGTGTTTCTGCCGTGGTGCATTCGAGTGTATTGTACCTTGGTGCCCTCGTACAGAAAGGCGTCCCACAGGGGCATCAGGATGTCGCTCGGCAGACTCTCCACAAAAACCACCAGGAACCAGTTGAAGGTGACGAGGGACACGTCGATGCCGTGATCCTCAAAGTGAGACGCCAGGCGAGGAAGCTTCTCCGCCAGGAAATCCTTCAGCACGCGCTGGTCAGCCTGAACACAGAGACTGGCGATCAGCCCCACTGAGCATAGAAACAGATGGCAGCAGGTGAGCGCGTCTCCTGACCTGAGAGGCCACCAGGTTCTTGGTGTAATAGTCCGGAGGCATGATGGCTTCCACCACAGCCACCAGACACCAGAAGGCGTCCTCTTCACTTTGGAGGACCAGCAGAGCGATGGCCGCCAACCTAAGGACATTTATGGAAGGTGAGGTCGTGTTTGGAAGGAAGGTCCTCAGATATAAACTTGTATTACGCTGACCTGTTGAGACCCTGGCAGTAGCCAATGGCGGGGTTATGCCAGGAGAAGGCCAACAGGATGCGGTGGAGCTGCTGTAGGGCGGGGCTGGATGGTGAGGAGAAGTGCTGATTGGTCGTCAGGGTTCGGTGGAGGTCCAGCTGGATCTGCCTGGAGGCTGGATGAGTAGATTTCCGACTCTTCTCACAGAGCTGGAAAGAGAACAGAGAACATTCCCAACAGGAAAGGAGGAGCCACTTGTGCACAGGTGTGGATCAGGTGCTCTCCGTGTAGCCATACCTGCTGGTAGCGCTGCGGGTGGCGCTCCTGGATTGTTAAAGTTCTGGCTCGGACCAGACAGCGCCACACTCTCTGCCGATACACCCGAGGGACGCCTTCACGTACCAGAGCTTTGAGCTCCGGCGAGAGGCAGAGGTTGTCGTCCGACCTGCCCGCCAGGTACTGAGCCCAGCGGCTCAGCAGGGGGCGCTCCAAACCCTCCTGCAGGGACAAACGGAGAGCTCCTGTTACTACACACAGGATGGCTGCGGCTCAGGAGGCAGAGCAGGTCATCTACTAATCTGAAGGTCGGTGGTTTGATCCCTGGCTGCTCCAATGTGCATGCCAAAGTATCCGTGGACCTCTGATGTGAACCTCTGACTGTTGCGTGTTCTTACTAACAGAAGTTGGGGTAACGGACAGATGCTGTCTACAGGACAACCTTCGTCCTCAAAGGTTAAATATTCATGAGCTAAAAGAGGAAGACTGCAGAGGGTTGGTGTGACAGGAGGATGCTGGGATAGGGTCAGATGGATGCAGATGATCTGCAGTGGCGCCCCCTACAGGGAGCAGCCTGAGAGAAAAAGATGATTTTTTAACGCAGTGTTTAAATAAACTCCTCTGGACGAGCGGCCGCAGAGGTTCTCAGACCTGGCGCAGCAGGTTGTGGGAGCGGATCTCCAGCGCCTGGATCTTTGCCAACAGCTTCATGTCCTCCACCTCGTAGTCCGGGATGATCTTAAAGCCGTACTCATCGTGATCCCTGAGGACACAGCAGAGGAGCGTTTAGTAAATTTAACAGGTTTGGAGCAAACAAACTATTTCTTAGAGTCACAAGAAAATCTATTTGGAGTTTCTTCTTTGAGTTTTGAATTGTCATTGCTAATATTTACCGAGCACAGAGAGATCAGGTGACTCTTAAATATGAAAGAAGCAGGTTGTTGCTGTTATTTTGTCAGGTGTTTGTACCTGTCCACGCTGAGCTTGGTGACGGTCTTCAGGTCTCCTTTCAGAGCGTTCTCGATCATCTTCTGCACGGCCTCCCGCTGGGCCGGATCCAGAGATTTGATCTCCTGCAGCTTGCGCAGGATGCCCAGGTAACGGCTCTCCACCTGGCAGTTAGTGGCCTCCAGGTAAGCACACTGCAGCCGGTGAGAGGGCAGGAAGAAGGGGAGTTAATCACGGTTGGCTGTGGGCTGCAGCCGGCCTACAGCAGCTCTTTGTGGTGATGGAGCGTTTAAATGGAAAGAAATGGAGTGAGACTGACCTTCACCATCAGGCTCTTCTCCTGCTCGGAGCTTTTCCTCCACAGTTTGGTCAGCTGGTAGATCTCCGAGTTCAGAAACCTGTTCTGAGTTTTATACGCCTCGATGTCATCCTGAGGACACAAACGCAGAGGTTTGAGCCCGAAAGGCTCTTTGATTCATTTTGTCTATTTTAACACAGCCTTTAACACTCTAATAAACCCTCGATCAGCTCTAAATGATCGCAGCGTCACCTTGAGATTCTCGTTGTCCTGTCGAAGCTGCTTGAGAGTCTGAGAGTTGACACCGCCGCCGGAGGACGAGCCGGGGCGCCGCGGGTCCGACAGACACGCCGTCACCTGATCGGACAGTTTTATGATCACCTGACAGGAAACGGTCGTACAGTGAGTACAGTTCTCAGCAGTCTCACATTCATTATCCGAGTACATTTACTCGAGTATTTTTATTCTGCTGCAGGCGGCGCTTCAACAACACATTTCAGACACAAAATCCTCACAATAACTTTCTGCTTTCAGCCTCTTTGCTGTGATGATTTCCAGCAGACTGCTGATTGGTCAAAGAGCTCATTAACTGCAGCCTGATATAAAAGAAATAAATCCCACCTCCCAACAAAGGCCCACCTGTAAACAGGTGTTATAATGAACACACATAAGTAAACTTTCATGAATATATTCACAAAACTTTGATTTAACTTGAGTTCTCTCAGAATAAAGAATCATTTCAGCCTTTCTGTCCCTGTCGTCCTGTTTTGGCTCAGGCAGGAAAAACAGCTGCTCACCGACTGAGATTCAGTGTTTGACCACAGGGTGGCGCAGTCGACTAAACTATCCGGTCACATTGCACGCTGTGCATAAAACATAATTAAAATTCTATTTAAAATCAAACCCTGAGGGAGTCAAACATGCAGCCTGGTTCCAATGCGGTCCTGGGTGTCTGAAACATAAAACGGACTCCTGCTCCTGCCCTGGCACCCTCACAGGATGCCAGGGCAGGAGCAGGAAAGTCTTTCTAGGCCTCAACACGCTGTTTGAATCACAAAGCGCTGTAAATGTAAAGATTCGTGCTCCAAAAGCAGAAATATGGCTGAATGTGGAAAATTAGCTGCACTTTTTAAAGACATCTCAGGCTTTTCTCCGCCTCTTTTCGTTGGCAGTTTAAATGCCACGCCTCTTTACAGGTTAAAGGTGAAAACCCTTCCCTCCCCCCTATCCTTCAGTGTGGCGTCCATAGATTAATTTCCAGGTCACAGGCAGGAGGATGGAGGAGACATGAACTAGAGAAATGAGAAAATCCGGAGAAGCTCTTCACTGCTCCTACCATGAAAATCACCCTAATCCTGCCCGACTGATTAAACGATGCAGAGCACCGACCGGCACCGACCTGTTTAAAAGCCGAGAGGCGCGGAGCTCAATCACCCTTTGACCTGTGATCTTCCTCAAACTTTTTTTTGTTGCTATGATTCATATAATTGGTTGAAAAACTTTGTTTCCATGTGTTTCGCGTGCAGTCGTTGCAGGAACGGCAGCAGCGCGTTCACTCGTGGAAACAAATGTGCAGGTTACTTTAATTTGATTAGTCTGTTAACCAGCTGGAGGTCAGTGTGGCAGCGACCTCTGGTTCGTCCTCACCTCCTGCTTGGCGTTGTTCTTCTCCGTCAGCATCCTGTTGTTCTCCAGCAGGTCGGCCACCTGCGTGTCCTTCTCGGCCAGACTCTTCCTCACCGCCTCCACCTCCGCCTTGGCCTCTTCCAGCCGCCCCCGCAGGTCGGCCGCCTGCCGCTCGCGGTGTCGCAGCAGCTCCAGACGTTCCTGCTCGCCCTCCTCTGCCAAAAACTCCGCGCAGGTTCGCTTCTCCAGCTGAGCCGCCTCCAGTGCTTTGTGGAGGATCCACACCAGCTCCTGCAGGAGACGGTGCATTGTGAGGACTATTTTCAGTGGCACACTAATTAATCAACAGTTGGTGCTGCAGTTGGTGTTTGAGAGAGATCAATAAAGCTTTATGAACGACTGATCACCTTCTGAGCTTTGACCTCCTCCATCAGCATTTCTTTCTCCTGCTGTAGGCGGGATATCCGCTCTGAGGACTGAGACGCCGTGTCTCTGCGGCGGACCGGCAAGGTGGACGTGCTGCGGGTCTTCACCTTCCTGTCCTGTGACGGAGACTCCCCGCCATCTGCGGCCTTATCTGCTACACTGAGCACCGGGAGGGGAGGGGAGGGGCTCGGTGACTCAGAGGGAGTCCGGGGGGCTGACGGGGCCGAGAAGTGACAAGAAGGGATTAAAAGAAGTCATCGGCCTGAATGCTGAAGCTCATGATGAAAATAATGGTGCTGATTTACAGGACAATAGAAAACATGAGGGCTGAAGGACAAAGTCAGCACAGGTGGGTCACAGTTCAGTGACTCACCTGTACTGACTGTGAAGTTTAAATCAAGAAGAACCAGCGTGAAGTCACAGGTGATTATGGATGCACCTCCTCCTTACCCACCTGAGGGCATCACAGGACTGACCCCAACATGACCCCAAACACTCATCTTTAAGTGATTCATATTACAAGGTAAAGACCTTACAGTGTTAGAGAACCCCAATGATCAGATGATCCTCTATGAGCAGCACTTTGTGACAGAGGGAAGGAAAAACTCCCCGTTAACAGGAAGCACCAGGCTCAGGGAGGGGAGGGGCCGCCATCTGCCCCAAACAGACAGGGGGTGGAAACATTCCTAACAAGTGTCACCTGATCCAGCCCTAACTATAAGCTCTATCAAAAAGGAAAGTTTTAAGCCTAATCTTAAAAATAGAGAGG
>JAVDPK010018504.1:0-10083 GCA_034780415.1 Cichlasoma orientale | reverse complement strand
CACACACACACACACACACACACACACACACACACACACACACACACACACACACACACAAACAGAGAGAGAGAGAGTAAAGCGCTTCCACCCCACTTCCTCGAGTTCAGTGTGCACTACATACTCAACGTGTAACTTTTCATAGGGGTATAATTATGTTTGTGGTGTAAACTGGGTAATTAGCTGCATCTCCACTTAGCTCTCAGCTGGAAACATGAAGAAGAGCAAGAAAAGCAGCAGACAAAAACATCACATCTGCTGACTCTGATTCTACAGAAAGTGAATGCAGTTCCTAAACAAATCATTCCAAACCACATGCTAGCACAAAGAAAATTATCCATATGTTGTTTATGCAATCTCTATTGTTCCCTTTTATGTTTTGAAGCACCCTTTGAGAAATCAGATGTTGTCTACTGAACAGTGACTGTCTAAACCCGGGGTGTCAAAATCATTTTACATGGTGCGCCACATACAGTACAGCACAATTTAGTTTTAAATGTGCCAGACTAGTGAAACATAACATACATTACATAAACTGTTCCTCTTTGTTTCACTGTAAAGACATTTACGTACACCTTTAATAATTGAGCTGAGTTAGGAAGAAGAAGTGCAATTTCAGCAATATGCCTTTTTTTTGTTTGTTTTTTATCAATTACAAAGAAACCCGTCAGCACGGCTGTAGGCTTAAACTTTAAAAAATAATATATCACTATAAAACATCATAAATTTCTATAGTAAATAGTGAAAAACTGGATTATTAACAATAATAACACCACAATTTCTATCATTATTTTAATCACTTGCTTATTTGATGATGTCTTTGTGCCCAAGAAGGCTGTAAAATTGACAGAAATACAGTGAAACGTCCTGGGGACTAGATTGGAGCCTTTGGCCGGCCTGTTCTGGCCCCGGGGCCATATGTTTGACACGCCTACTTTCTGCATGTGACAAAAGTACCTGGTATTTGGAATCTCTATATTATAAGATTAACATTCAGGAAGAAAATTGGATTTTCCATTAAAATGACATAAAAACAGAAACTGGTCTACAGAAATCTGGCAACACAGTTAATAGTAAAAGGCAGAA
This sequence comes from Cichlasoma orientale, assembly GCA_034780415.1. Classification (NCBI taxonomy): domain Eukaryota; kingdom Metazoa; phylum Chordata; class Actinopteri; order Cichliformes; family Cichlidae; genus Cichlasoma; species Cichlasoma orientale. The sequence goes on along the minus strand of JAVDPK010018504.1, from coordinate 8,997 downwards.
AACATTTTCAGCAGCAGTAGCGCTCCTGGGCTGTTTATAATGGTAACAGCAGAGGGCACAAGGGATTCTTTGTACCCATTTGCCCTCACTAGTGGGACCTTAAGGCAGGAAGAAAACAGTTGAAATGATGAGTCAAGGAGTTGGAGTCATCATAGACTGAGGTTTCCTTCTTGGCTATGCACCAACTTTATAGGTCCTGGAGGTGCAGTTGGTTGTCTACAAAGATCTTGCTGGGCTGCTTAATCACATAAGTCATGTTCATTTTTGTGTTTTTATACCAAAGCAGATGTTAAGAAAACACATCCTGGAAATCATGGTGGTCAGGATGCGTTTGGTTGTGTTGAAGCGCCTCCTTTTCCTGAGGAGAAAGAGCTGCTGCCTAGGTTTTCTATTAAATTCGGTGTAGTCTATATTGGTCTTAAAGGTGTGTTTATTGCCGTGGATTTTTCACAAATGCTTAAAATGAGTGATCGGTTCGACTTGCTGCTCTTTTAGGATAACTGGTTTGCAGACAGCCCCTTTGCTGGTTGCTCCTATCCTCCCTCCCAGACACAGGCTCCTTGCTACTTTCTGACACTGAGTTCAAGGAAGCTGCTGTCAAACCAGGTGACAAGGTGGTTGATGTGCTGGGAGTAGGAAGAGCTGGTGACACTCACAGACAGGCAACTAGGGCCATTTCATCCGCATAGTGTATTTTATGAGAAGGTAGTTTTTTTTGGTGTTATATTTTACCTCATTTGTATATATGGGGAGTACAAAGGGAGAGATGAAACACAGCCCTGTGCCTCGGTGTTCGAGGCAAGGCAGCTGGAAGTATTATTAATACACGCTTGTGTGCGTCTCTCTCTCAGCTAATTTCTGGTCTGCATGAAAAGGCTACTACTGACATTCAGGTCACAGGCACCTTGGGAAAAGATGGGTCTGGAAGGTATTAAAAGCTAAGAAGAATATAATAAAAAAGTACAGAGTCATATATATTGGCCTTGTGCAAATAGACATAATCCAGAAGGGGGAATTAGCATTCTCCATATGTTTGATAGGCACACTGCATGGAATATATTAGTTTAACTTTGAAATGTGAGTTCCTTCCTCACAGGATACTCAATGCATTTTTTTTGAGTAAAGGTGTGAGGGTGATGGGTTTGTAATCATTTTAAAACTTCGTGATTTTGTGTAGTTTTTTTTTTTCTGGGCCTGGACGACAATATTGGTGTTGAAAACCGTCTGGAACAGCTGGCTAAAGATGGATCCCAGTTGAGGAGGCACATTCTTTGTGAACATCTGAGCAGGAGCTTTGTGAGGCTGAACAAAACAACTTTCTTTTAATTTAGGAACAGGTGCGACTCCTACACAGACTCACACATGTCACAGAAATCATGTTCATCTAGATCTAAACATAGAACAGCGAATATCATTTGAAAGGTCATTGCATTTAGGGGCTGCTGTATTATTTTCCCCAGTAGGTTTGGCCTTGTTATTTGACAAACATGCACTATTCTCATATGACTCTGACTTCACGTGTTTTACAGTCAGATGAGGACTAATTGAGCCGAGGAAAAAAATTTGTTCATTCATGAATTTATCATAGGATAAATGACAGCCATTTGTAGAGATGTCTCTGAAAAAGCTCTCTGTTCTCTCCACCTTTCTACCTGGTAATGGAAAAGCAGAGCTTTCCCAATGGGTGTATTTAATCCTGTAGATAAGCAAAACAAACAAGTGGGAGTTATCTGTGTCATATCTCAGTGATCAGATTTGAGATTATGAAGATAGAGGCTTAAGACAGTTATCTACTGGCTTATCCTGGCAGTGCTGAAGGTGCACAGAGAAGGCATTGCTTGGAGTGACTGAACAAAACTGAGTCACCTGATGGGCGACTCAACACAGAGAATAAATGTAAATTCTAAAAATGTATTACATTAAAAAAAAATTATAGCAACATCTTACACCATTGTTTCCTGCATTGTTGAACATGGTGGGGTATTAATAAAAAATTGGATATGGTTTCTTTTCCTTACAGGACCCACTTTAGGCTGTCATGGGTGGGCAAACATGGACAAGGCAGGCTGGATGATGACAAAAGCCAACAGGCAAAATATCAGCAATATATACACAAAGATACAAATCATAAAAATTAAGTTCAGCAGGTGAGAAAGGCAACAGATCACAGGGGCTGGTGAGGGCTCTTAAAACAGGTGTGCAGAGGTGGGAACACAGAGTGAGCCTGGTGGACAGGTGAGTAATGACGTGTGACTAGCACAGCGATGGCTCACCCAGATTATTACAAAAATAAGAACTATCCATATTTTCACACCTGCTAACTACACAAACCATTTGTTTTACTTTTTTTTTTAAAAGTCCCCCACCATCATCACCACCTTAATACAGGGAGGTGTAAGAATTTTAGAATAAGAAAAAAAGAATAAATATGGGTGTGGGTGGAGCTGAGGAGATGTCAGCTACAACCTCTGCTAGCAAGATGCAGCTTTAGTTCCATGTGATATTAAATGGAATGCTAATATTGGCTAGTAATAAAGAAAAAAAGAAAAATTCTGAGCCCTCAGGCCAGAATCAAACATGCCCACAGACTGGTAAATGACCCCTGGCAACCACAGGTCACCAGGGACAAACGTGCATTTCCTGACCATTTGGCAAGTGGTTGCCGGAGGTTGTTTACAACTGAAATTGTTTGGTAGCTGAAATTCAACGCAAAGACGTTGAATTGAAACCTCATTGTGATTACTTTGGTATTGAAAGCAGTAGTGAACAGAGACCCTTTGCCTTCAAAGGAAAAAGTTGTGGCTTTTGAAACATGTTGGTTGCAGTAAAGCACAACTTTAATTTTGAAGGCAAACATTCTGTTTCTGGTGTGTATTTGACTTTATCAGGTTGCCCTGCCAATCAGCAAGTAGCTGGTGAGTAGTTCCAGAAAAACTTCTATGCAAATTATGGGCAACTGTGGCAATCTGCTCGTGAACAAAGCAACCAGGAGGAGGTTTTTGGTGCAGCACCCTCTTTGTGAACAATTTCACCTTGTGACTGCCAGCAACCTCCATTATCAGCTGCTTGGGGATACATTTTTCTGTAGCAACTGGAGATTGCCAGGGGGTCACTGACTGGTCTCAAGGTCTGTATGGCTGAGGCCTTAGTGTCGTTTAGTACAGCCAAATGCAGAACAAGATGAAATGTCACCACTTATTTACTAGCCGGAGAAAGTGGTTACATTATTTTCCTCTGTAAAATGAAATGAAATCCAAAACAATATAAAGCTCAGGCTACAGACACACATGCAGTCTTTTTTTTTAGTTTTCACATATGAACGCAAAGCCGACGACACAAAGTTGAAAACCAGCCCAAAGAGACTTTAAAGTGATCGTCACAGTGATTCTACAAGTAGAAATGGAGGCTACGTACTGCAAGCCTGACTGCTCATCACTGCCTTTGTTACCTGTTGACGTTTAGGGTCTGGCTGCTGGGCTGGGGTCAGCATGCGCTCAGCTTTAACATCATTCTGGGTTCTTCGCTAGCTTTGTGTTGGCATCCATTCAGTAGTATTATTATCATCATTTTGATTTTTGTAGTGACTTAAAGAAAAGTTAAAGGCTATTGATTAACCAGATTAACACATACACCGTTTCCAGAAGCATCATTATTGACTGGCAGTGTGCATTCCTCAACAATTAGAAGGAAGCAGCCTTCACAGGAGGACCGTCTATTTGATGCCAGTAAAGTGACATTTTCTTCAGCTGTGCACAGTTTCTTTTCCCACCCACTGATATTTTGTCGAATTACTTTGAACTTGACTGCAGCTTAAGCGAGGAGCGGTGGTTGAATAGCTGTGGCAGTGGCAATCACGAGAAGCAGCACAATTTGGATGCCATGCATCACAGGTATTAGTGCTCATGCCACCCACCTGCTTTTGGTGGGGGGGTCACGGACATGCTTCAGTGCAACTTAGCACTCTTACAGACTCTGAAGTGGAGGATGCTTCTGTGCTAGTGTTTTCAGAATGAGGGGCACATCGTGTCCCAACATGTAACCCCAAAATATCCTGGACGGGCTCGTCTGGATTCAGAGATGGTGACGGCAAAGGTCAGAGGATTCATACTCATCTAGCGAGATAACTCAGATGTAACAAATGTGATTACTGGTTAGGTGCAGTAGCAGAAGACATTTCTGGCCAAAAACAGTGTGGTTAAAATTTTATTGAAAATTGAAACAAACTCCCCATAAGAATAGAAATCTGTTAATAATATCTGAATCCCTTCAAATCAATTTTCAGAAATATTTAACCTATAATCACCTAAAAAAAAAGGTTTTCCTTGTTGTTACGCCACCTGGATATTTAACTGGCTGAATGATGTCTGTGCAGACGTGGAAACTGTTTTCATATGCATTGCTGAGGATAGTAACAGTATGCAACTTACAAAAGTATGAGAAACTCCAAAGCATATATACTAATAATAACTAACCTTTGATGAAATTAGTAAAAAAGAAAAAATGCACTTGACATTTGATATCACACACTTTGAACAGCATTAGCTACTGAATAAACACATAAATTAATTTGTTATTCAAAAGTAGAATATTTTACTGTCTCGAAAAAACTGAGATGTTTAATTTTTCAGAACTGAGAAGCAAAAATGTTTCCAGAGAGATTACTTATTTGTATCTAAACTAAGTGGCTCTTTAATAAATAACTGCTAGCATGTTGGTACATTAACCCTGTGAGGTGTAAACCACCTCCCACCACACACACACACACACACATACATTATTGGTTCTTCTGGCTTTTGCTTCTTCTGATCAATTTAGAATGCATAAATAAATAAATGCATGATTAATGCTTAATTAATGTTTCAGAGTAGGGATAGTGTATTTTTTAGGTTTTACAGTACTTGCTTTTTGGAGAAAAGCATCTACCATCATACAATACTGTCTTAGATATAATATTTTAATGGCAACGCAGGTCTTTTTATAATCTTATGACCCCCCCAATCCCTGTTATGATCTCTGCTTTTTAATCTCAATTCGCTCTTAATTAGTTTAATCTCAGTTAGCTCAGAGGAAATAAATTCTAATTAGTTTATTTTTATATTAATTTGTTACATTGCAGGTGCTTGCAGGTAATTTCATGACTGTGTGTCTCAAGGACTCTGTGTGACCATCGTCTCCTTATTTGCGCCATATCACTCCTGTGCTGTGATCCTTCAAAGACCAGCAGGTGCCTGTCGCTGCAGGCACCTGGGCAAATATGGTAGGAACACATAGTTCTCACGACAGTGTCAAGGCCCCTCTTGAACCCTGTCACCACAGTCCCATAAAAAATACACGCAGACATGGTGTGCAGAGTTTCACAGTTTCGAGATTTCTTAAAATAGCACTTGATTTGACCCACACCGGCAGATCTTCATTCAATTCATTTTTGTACATTTTGGGGTCACTTTAGGAAAAGTCATCAACTTTCAGACTAAAAGAATGTCACACGTCACAACAGATGAAAATTAACACTATGTAAGGGTTAAACCACGGGCCCTACTGAAGCCTGTGCACTCAACTCCACCACAATAACTCAGGGAAATTCTTCAGTAAGTTCTTTACTAATTACAAACACCCGTCATGGGTTAAACACGGAGTATGTTTTTGATCTTCCAAAAGCCCAAATATCATCAAACTCCTTCTTACAAGAGATGTCCTGGAATAGAACATTTTTATATTATCTAAGCTAATTAAATTTAATGTGTCACATATTCACTCACAGCGGTTCTGCGCCTCCCACACAAGCACATCAGTCTCCTCGTGAGAGAAACTTTTGCAGTGAATCCACTCCTGACTGTTCTCTGTGTCACAGAATTGAGCTCCATGAAGCAGCGACCACTCCTCTAGAAAATGAAAGGGGGAAAAAAAAGCAAATTTGATTGATGATGACTGAAGTGAGCCTCTACCAAATCCTGATAATCACACCCTGTTTCCAACTGCATTTCAATTGTAACACCTGCCTCCAGCAATAAAATGTATAAAAAAAAAAGTCAGCCACCACAGCGTGAATGCAGCACTCTGCACCACTGATTCTTTAGCGCAGAGCCCGGAGACACCAATTTGTTCGTCAACAACAGCCACGATAGACCAAACTATAATACAGTGTTTTGAGTAATTTCTGATTCTCCTTCTCTCCTGATGCTGTCATTACTCTTCTTCTACATGAAAAGTGCGGCAAATTTTCATCTCTCAATTCAATAAATTGTGAACCAAAAAGGAAGCGGTCTACACTCTGTTGCAATTCAGATATATAAATAATACCTATAAGACACTCGATACACTAATACAGTGCAGGTCTTTAGCAATAATGTCAGTAAGAAAAATAAAATAAAATATCTTACCATATACTACTGTCACTGTGCCACTATATAAAAGTGTGGGCAAAAACCACAAGAAGCCCTTCAGACTAAATCTGCTGTTGGCTCATCCCATCCACAATATTGTGAGCATTTCTGAAAAAACAAACAAAAAAGAAACTGGCATTACCATTAGTAGGTCAGAGAGTGAGTCTGGTGGAGTCAGCAGTTACTGGCTTCTGGGAAACCTTTAAAACAAATGTTTAACATTATTCTGGAAAGCTGCAGGAAGCTTGCACTGGCTGCTTATTTATGTGACTTTTCATTTTAAATCTGAACAGCGGAAGTAAAAAATCCAAATTTAGCATTATTTATGTCGCCATGATAGTGACTCGCTCTGTGTATTCCCAAATTAGTCCAAAAGAGAAAAAAAAATGCAGTGAGTGGCAGTTCTCTGGGCAAAAATGCCTTGTTGATGCCAGAGGTCAGAGGAGAATGGCTAGACTGCTGTGAGCTGATAGAAAGGCAAAAATAACACAAATAACTGCTCCTTACAGCCAGGGTATGCAGAAGAGCGTCTCTGAATGCACAACAGGTCAAACCTTGATGCAGATGGGCTACAGCAGCAGAAGACCGCACTGGGTGGCACTCCTGTCAGCTAAGAACAGGGAAATATTACCTTGTCTGATGAGTCTTGATTTCTGCTGCAACACTCAGATGGTGGAGTCAGAATTTGGTGTAAAGCATGGATCCATCCTGCTTTGTATCAACAGTTCAGGCTGCTGGTGTAGGTGGGGATATTTTCTTGTTACACTTTGGTCCCCTTAGTACCAGCTGAGCATCATTTAAACACCACAGCCTATCCAAGTATTGTTGCTGATCTTGTGCTTCTTTGGCAGCAGTGTACCCATCTTCTGATGGTTGCTTCCAACACGCTAAACCACCACGTCACACAGCTCAAATCATCTCAAACTGGCTTCTTGAACATGACTAACTGTACTAAAATGGCCTCCACAGTCACCAGATCTCAACCCAACAGAGCACCCCAGAGATGTGGTGGAGTGGAAGATTCACATCATTTGATGTGCAGCTGACAAATCTGCAGCAACTGTGTGATGCTGTCATGTCACTACAGTCCAAAATCTGTCTCCAGCACATCGTTGAATATGCCATAAAGGATTAAGGCACTTCAGTGAGTGTGTACACCAAGATGAACGGGCAGTGCAAACTGAACTAATTTATTTGCAAACTGAATCAGAAAGATGCTACAGTCACATAAAGAATGCATTTTCTGTCAAAAAAATAATCATAAATGATTTCCCTAAATTAGCATCAAAATAAACCTGATGCAGTCGTACACATAGTGACACATTTGTCCTATACTGAATTTTCTAAAGGCTGAATTAATGCATTATAAATGTATAATAAGGGTCGATGTGTCCAATGCTTGATGTAAAAACTGTGCCACACTGACATTTAATGTAATGTCAGAACTTCATCAGACGTTATCTTATTTAATCCTCAGTTTATTGGGTATGCATGCCATATAAACATGTCAGTGCTGTTTCAGTTTTCCTTACCTACTGGGACTAACCAATGATAGACACCTAAAATTTTATGTCATCGCTGCGCCCACTGATTTAAGTTATGATCCATCAAATGCCTTGATTAATGTTGTTCACAGAGTCGTAAACATGCTCAGGCTGGCAATTTAAAATCTTTCCATCTCTGAAGACTTACCATGGATAAGTATGGACACATAGCGTGCACAGTGCTTGCTGGCCTTGGTGTTGACATGGCCTCTGGCTCTTCAAGAGGAGCAGAAAAGAAAAAAAACTGATGCCCTCAGGCCATATCTGATTATGATAGTGAGAGAGAGGGCAATGGGCAAGGTTTATTTAACTGGTGGTGGGTAGGAGAGAAACAAAGACAGGAGAAGATGAGAAGCAAGCGCAGAGTGGGAAAAGAAATCGATGAGGAGCTCAGCGAGAAATGATGATAGTTCTGTGGAAATAATATGAAAAAAACAACAGATACTGTAGGTGGACAGGAAGGCAGAAGAAAAGACTGATGAGGAGAATAATGGAATGAGTAGGGAGCTGAAGGGGGATTGAGTAATTTATGTAAAGAGTGGAAGAAGACATGAAGGGAAGGCTGAATAAAACAAAGAATGGCCTCCTACAACAGAGAAAAGTTAAGAGAGTTAGTGAGAAATCTGCACCTAGAGCTCGCTTCTATGAACATATAACATGAATGACGAGAGAGTGATGGAGAATACCTGTGCTGCTGCCTCTGGAACTCCATGTGACTGGGATAACATGCATTCATGCTCCAGCACACACACATACACACATAGAGAGAGAGAGAGAAAACAGAGCCTATAAATACCCTCGTGAGCATGAAGTGTCCTTGATAACACTGTGAAGTCCTTGAACAGAAACAGGCAGTCAAACTGTCTATTAAAATGTTCTGTAAGCTCTGCAGAGAATTAGTTGGCAAACCAAAGAAGAGTGCTCGCCGAGCTTTGGAGAAAGAAAAAAAAAAATCTTCCTGCCAGCGGACCCATGTTGTGGATTAATCAAAGAAATTTTAAGTTATGCACATCAAAGCACAACATGTAGATAGTTGATGGGCTGCTGTGTACTGGCTGCCTTCATATTCT
>JAVDPK010018503.1:0-10085 GCA_034780415.1 Cichlasoma orientale | reverse complement strand
TGTCATAGAGGAAATATGTTACTTTGGTAACTTGCTTGTTTAGTTAGTGGCATCACATAAGAAATTGCAGAAAAAATCCTAAAAAAGCCATCAAGAAAGTGTGTACCTGTACAGGTAGGGTATAAATGTGAATTTCAAGTCACATATATAGTGTCAGCAACCCACACACTAATCGTTTTTACATTCCATTGATTTTGTTAGCTGAAATGGCAGCTGCTATTGGCTGATTTTATCTGCTTTCATTAACATTACACTGCGACTTACCAACTCATTAGAACTTTGTCATCTTATAAATGTCTGGGGTTTTACTCTTCTGTCTCTTTTCATACTTCCATCCTCCCTCTTGCTCTAACAGTAATGTTTATCCTTCTCTCCCAGCGTTTATCTCTTATCAGGATTAGCCTCGTTTGCTTGTTAGCGTGCTAGCTCTTTTTCTCCCCTGTTCCCACGTTTGTCTCTGCATACAATCCCTGTTTTGTGTGGATTAGCTCCCGCATTGTCCTCAGATTAGGGTGTCATTGTTTCTGAGATGGGATGAGGTGGAGACGTGCTTCTGAATATGCGTACGAGTGCGTGCATGTGCAGTGTGTTCAAGTATGTATCTGCATTTGAGACTGAGGTGATGAATCTCCTTTTATACTTGGATGCAAGCAGCACAAAGAAGAAAGCTTTGTAGTGGCTGATGGAAAGCTCTGTGACTTATGCGCTCTTTTCTTGTGTATCTAATTGGCATATGTCTTTTTCACTGCCAACTGACGATGTAGGAGTATGTGCTAGGTGTAAGCAGTATGGTCCCAAAATCTTAGGACTTGGAATGCATTAGTGCCCATTTATGATTAGGTAAGTGAAAGGGCAGACTTGCAGAAAAGAAGCCCTTGAAATATAAGAATGTGAAGGTGGGATTGTCATTTTTTTTATGCCTTGTTCACTTGCCATAAGCAAAGGGAGTAAAAAAAAAAGAAAAAAAAAAGAGAGGTATCTGTATTGATCGCATAGCTGGGGTTCTGTCTTAGCACTATGTGACAGAGACACTCAGCAGGTGGGAGGAGAGGAAGGTTGGCAAATACACTGTGACTATCGATATGCTCAAGAAATTCCAGGCAATACCTTAGCAGACTTTTCATCTATTGTTTATAATAGTACGGTGTTTACCGCCTTGTTAACGGTCTTCTGTCACAGTTTAGTGTGTAAATTAGTGTGACAGGTTATTGATCCAGAAAATGTTGAGCTGTTAGAGTTGAAAAGAAATTCAGAAAGATTATATATAATCAAACTATCACTTTTGTCAGGTATTTGATGCAGTCGTTCCTCCCAGTTGCATTTACCCAGCTAGTTTGATTGGAATTAAACTTTTAACAGTAAAGTGTATTTACTGAAGACTCCAGTGAGGGCCACTCGAATGAACCCAAATTTATCATTAGGCGGCTGTGGTATCTAATAAATCATTAAGATTGCCTTGCATGCATGTTAACATCTGTGATGAAATACCCGGCGATGGCTGTGAACAGTAACTGGTGCATTCTCTCTCATTGCTTTAATTGATATCAACCAAGCGGTTCCTTCTTGGCTGCTGTGTTTAATCATTTCTCCGTTTACTAGGTGGTTCTAATGCACAGCCATTCATCAGGCGAGATTTATTGATCATCCATTGCCAATTCTCTCTGGTCATCCCTTTCAGACTGTATCGACAGTTGAGTATTTCACCTAAATGTCAAAAGGTCATATTTAAGATCAAGTATATTTGTTCTGGGAAGTTGTTAGTGTAGTCAAAGCTTTGTTGACAGAGTCTTGGTATAGATTTTTTGATTGAATTTTTTTATATATATTTGCCAGTATGTGAAGTTAATTGAAAAACACTGGCTGTTAATATACACATACTGAGTATTGGAATGCATGGTTACTGATTAGCTATAGGATTGCTGATTGTTCCATATTGGATTGTTAATAATGCTGTCTATACTGTGATAAATCGCAGCGCTGATTCTTTATAAATTGCACACAGAGACGCATAAACCCGGAAACAATATGGACAAACATTTAGATGCACAGAGGCGTGCAGAGACATAATATCATTCCCTCCATACACAATCACCTGGGTCAGCTGTGTTTGTTCTAGCTCTTCTTCTTCACTTACAGAGAATCAGTGTTTGCCATACTCAGTTGCATTCCATTGTGTTGACACCGACAGCGGTGAAACAGCCCAGGCCATTTCATGATGATTTATTTGGGGGTGGGTGGTGGGGAGACAAACGGGAGGTATCATGAAGAAATAAATCTTTTTTTTGCAGACTACTTGGAGGCAGACAAATATCTTCAGAAGCTACATAGGAACCGGGCTTTTAGCTGATTCGTGTTTATCCTTGTGTTGATTTGTGTTCCTCTTTGAGTGTGTCACACTGTCTGCCTCTGTGTGCGCCTGACAAGCTCTTGCCTGAGCTCGCAGTGCAAATGTGCCATCACTGAAGCATAAAGTGAAGCCACACCTGTTTGTTTTGTGATTGTGTCTTACCCATCATTTGGCATTGCTGCGTTCTCTGTTTGAGGCCTTAATTCACAGTTGCTATTCACTGGTGTAATGAGGCAAAGACTAGGAGCAAAGAAGGCAGCGTGGGTATTTTTAGCCTTTTTCGAGTGGGTGGGATGTAAAATTGTCATCTTTTGTGTGAGTTAAAAGTAGAGGTGCAGATGTTTACACATTTTGATGGAGTACACATTTTAGATGACTAGCCTTCTTTCACTCTGGCGTTACCAGAGGCTGTTAAAAGGTGGGAAAAAACATAATGCCTATAAAAGAGGGAAAAATAGTAGAACTGAAGAGGATATATTTCTCTTAAAGCTGAACAGGGTATTTATGTCTTCAAATTGGTCTCGAGGTTGAATGGTAAAAAGCATGAAACCTAGGAACTAACTTGATTGACAGACAATGCAAAACTACTGTATAAGCTGTGCACCCATAACAGCCACTTGTTGGCAATATGTCTGTATGAAGGAGAGACTGACCGATATTTAAGACGGATACTGATATTTGGTGATTTAAAATCCAATATTCTAATATATAGGTTGGGCTTTGTTTTCTTTCAGACACACAAAACATAAACAGATTTCCCTAACGTTTGTCATGTTATTTATTCACTTATGTATACTCTGCATGGCTTTGCCCAGCTGATTGTTGTTTGTGGCATTCCAAACATGGTAGTTGCAGAGTACCCTCTAGTGGACAGATTATGTAACACCAACACTCATAACATGGTTGAAGGGTGTTTCTTCCTCCTCTTCATTACCTTTTTAATTGTCATATAGCAGCCGTTATAAATGCTGACACCAATAGGTTGACGAATAGCTAATATTGGGTAAATATTGACCTGCAATAAATCAGTCAATTCGATTCCATTTTATTTAAATAGCACCAAAAGCCTACAACAGTCGCCTCAAGTCGCTTCATATTGTAAGGTAAAGATCTAACGATAATAATAATCAGGCTCCTGTGTGAAATGCATAGACCACTTTTATTCATGTCTGTAAAAACAAACAACAACAACAACAAAAAAAAAAAAAAACAAAGAATGAAGGTAACGTCTACTATCCAAAGGCACCTCCCTTCCATTCTATATCCATACAGTAGATTTGGAATCAAAAGTAGGAATTGGCTTGGATAGTATGGAGAGGCATTTGGGGGAAATGGGAAAGTAGCAATACCAGAAAAGATATTTGACTTGAAATCATTTAGATACTTTTAGGGCAATGTAAATAAGATTCTTAAAAATTTATATGCTATGCAGTGTAGATAATATTGGGTGGGAAAAGACAAGAGGTTAAATGGAGGATAGTAACGTGTTATGATAGATTATCATATTGTCATAATAGTGAGTCAGAACTGAAGGAATCTCTAATGCAGCGGAACACTAGACATGTAACAGAACCCAGCAATTTAATGGATTTTATAATTACACAACTCCTCCCATTTAACTACAGTTCAATACTTGGTTGAATGTAGCGTATTATAGCATTGCAAAAGATCTAAATGTGGTTTGCTTGATTAAGATTACAGGACCAATAATAATATGAAGCTATTTTATATGTGCAACAGATGCTTCAAATGGAATCAGTGAAACCTCTTATAATGGAGGTAGAACAATTTATCTGTTCAAATTAGGCATCTTCTCAGAAACGATTACCATTGATACATTGCTTCTCAGGGCTTTTTTTTTTTTTTTTTGGTTAATTTAGTTTAGCAAAGGCAACCCCGGCCTTTCCCGGTAAAAATGCATTGTCATGCATTAGCAGTGGCCATGCAGGCAGATTGGGCACACATCTAAAAAGTTGCGACCGTGAGAAAAAAGGACAACAGGGTGAGCTAACTGGTGAAGCAGAGCATAAAGAAAGAGGACAGCTCTCTGAGCTAGAGTGCACAATACCCTGCTCTGCAACACTTACATACTTCAGTTGACCTATTGTGCATGAAAGCCTTTATCAGAATACCAGCCATTTTTTAAAACATGGTGTGCATTATTATTACTTACAGTACCAGTCAAACTTTGGACACACTCACCGTGAGTGTCCAAACCTTTGACTGGTACTGTATTTGTTGTAAAAGTGCCAGTGTACATTCAAAACACTAGAAGCCAGAAACTGAAATCAAACAAAATTTGATTTTAGTTCTTTTTATTTTATTTTTATTTTAGTATTATTTTAATTCTGTGGCCTTATGATAACTATTTAGTCTAAAATCTCAATTTAAAACTTTGAAGCATTATTTTGAAGACATTTACTTTAGGGACATGGCAAAAAAAAGAACAAAAAAAGAACAAAAAAAGCAAACAAAAAACAAAACAAACAGCCCTTGGTTCTAGAGTCTACTATGGTGGTCATGGTTATCTGGTATTTGCAACATCACTTGCATATTTCCATTTTTTGAAGGTTGCTTGCATTTGCCACCGAGCTATAATCAATAATGCTTTGTTCATAAAGAACCAAGCTGTGAAATTGATGTTAGACATCACTGCCTGAGATGCTCGCCTCAGTCAGAGCACTCACCTGTATTTCCCTCAGGTTTAGCATTTTGAAACTACATTAAAGTTGGAGTCAATACAAATTTGCAGCAAATGGCACATAATTTAGGAAAAGTAGTAATGAATGTATACAACCCTCAATGCTGAGAGACTTTTCAGTCAATTTGCACTTTTGGCTCTGACACATCTGTCATTTCAACTGCCAATGTTCCCATTGTAGAGTGTCTTTCCTCTTATGTATCTATAAAAAAGCAACCATGTCAAGTTAACATTGTCTTTTGCATAATAATAATAATAACAATAATACATATGGATGAAAAATGTGTCTAAATTATCTTGTGCACAAACATACAAGCATTGTGAGTGGGAATGAGAGTAGGAAATTATCATCATTAAAATATCATCATTAGTAGCAATATTGATTTGCCTTTCATGTCAAGATCAGTGGTTCTAGATCAAAGATTTTAAATATGATGTGATGAGTCTGGGATTCTCTCCTGTTTTACTGCAGCAGGCATAAGGGAAACAGGGAAAGGTGAGATTCAAAGGAAAAGCCGATCTTAAATAAAGGTATTGATTAAACTTGCCAAAGTACCTTTGCTTCATCAAGCCACCCCTGCTCGACTCACTGCACAAGCCAGATAACTAAACTCATGAAAAACTAAAGTGAACTGAAGAAGACATGGTTAATGAGGTGTGGGCTTGAACTGACATCTGACCTGTTCCCCTGATAAGAAGATGGATGGCTCTATATAATTATTGGTAGGATGTGTATTGTTCTCATGCTGCATACCTGTATTTAAGTCTACCTAAACCATGTGAACTGAAAGTCCAATGGCATATATTAATGAGCATATAGTCATGGGGATTTCAAGTTGGAGGTTTTTCATTCCCACCACTGCATTCTAAGAAAAGAGATGCATTTGTTTTCCTATGTTCCCCCCAAACCTACACGTTTATGCATCAACACTTCCCCTCGCAATGTCCTCTCTGGTGGGCCCTTACTGTTTCCAAGGCAACCTGCAGAGTGGGGGAAAGAGGATTGACTCAGGGAATGGCAAAACAAGACAAAATGCAGGAAAACAAGATAGGAGGCTCTAAGTATTCTAGTTTTTGCCCCACCTGCAGGACCTCTAAGGGTCCACCTGTCTGTCAAGCTTGGCCATAGAACAGGATGTGTTGACACCTACTGCCTGGGTTGCCATGAAATTTAGAGTGAATACAAATTTTCCAAAAGGAGATGAATATTAATGTGTTTTGGCTGTTGCAATGTTTCAGTGAGCGTTTCCAGAGATATGCTGAGGAGAAACTGTTCATTTCGTAATAATAAATTAAAATGTTGCCCCTCAAATAGAAACCTCTGAGTAGTGTATTATTTAAAAACATGGCGTAGACTAAATATGATCTCCAAATATAGACTCTACTACTGTATGTGGAATGTTCTGTTTGTATTGCAATTTACATGGATGGATATTTAAAGCAAAAAACACTACTCAGTATTCAATAGGACCTATTTATTTATTCTTTCAAGGCTGTTGCAGACTGTGGCATGCTAGCTTTACCTGTCAGATTTTGCTCTGGCCCTCATTCTTGTTGTTTTTACAGCGTGGTCTTTTGCTTAACATGTTTTGCTATTTGTATAGTAACATCAAACCTCCCCACACCACATGTTACCAGTCCAGCACCTTGTAGTCAGTAGCATGCTCTTCTTCTATTTTTCTTAGAGTAGTAGATGTGGATAAACAACGTCTTTATGCAATACCACCACGTTCTAGTGGAAATACTGCATTGAATCCATTAAAACAAGGGAAAACATATTTAGACAAGAAAAGGCAGCATAAACTTTTCTCTGCTTTATATAAGTTGGAAAATAACGACGATCTCCTGCTCGCTTGACACTACACAACTTCTGCACAGTGTGAGTGCGTCCAAACCTTTGACTGGTTTTGCATAACTTCAACAATGGATCAAAACTTAACTTCCTAACAAGCAGCTAATTGCCATCAGTTAGTATGTGCTCGTGATATTTATTCATGTTCATGTATATACCCACACACTTATGCAGTTAGCATGTTATCGCCTAGCTAGCAACTAGCAGACTTAATTGGCATAACTCAATAATGAGAGAGAAACTCATCCAAGCCATGGATGCAACAAGAAAGAGCCGGTACAGATGGTGTCATTCGTGGGGGCACACATCAGTAACCCTGATATAGCACAGAAATAAGCTACAGTATTTCAAAATACTGCAAGAAAAATGCTCCAGTAAATGCTCCAATAAAATATGAAATGTTTCTCAGCGCCGTAGATTTAGGCATCTCACAGAATATACATAACCTAGCAAAAGAAGAAGCCAATAGAAGAAAATCATCGATAAAGACAGCAGTCCATTACTTGGTGGTTGCTTAAACACTTTACAACATTAAATTTGTAAGCGCCTTTGTTGGGATATGCCATGGCTTGTAATATTTGTTGTTTAAGTTTCAATTTCCTGAAGTAACAAGAAGTGTGAAACAATTCTGTAGGTTTCATTTTTAATACACAAAATGCAAAAAAAAAAAAATAATAATAATGAAACAGGTACACAG
Organism: Cichlasoma orientale; assembly: GCA_034780415.1. Taxonomy (NCBI): domain Eukaryota; kingdom Metazoa; phylum Chordata; class Actinopteri; order Cichliformes; family Cichlidae; genus Cichlasoma; species Cichlasoma orientale. The sequence goes on along the minus strand of JAVDPK010018503.1, from coordinate 2,488 downwards.
CTTCTTGGTTGGCAACCAAATGCAGACGTGCCTTAAACCTGCATTCTATCTGAAGGCTGCCAGATGGTTGCAAAAAGACTTCCAGTCCTATAGAAGTCTTTGGGAAAACAGCTTTCTGACTTGACCTCTGAAAACACTTTCCTGCTTCATTTATGGGCTCAGTCACTCATTTTGGTCATACTATCAAAAAGGAGGATTATCCCAGATATGCAAGCAGTTTCACAGTCAAACTTGCCCCACCTGTCACATCCAATTCTTTGAAACCAAAATGGTGACAGTGAAAACGTTAATCTTGAGGCTTCAAAACGGGACTTCAGAAGCCAGTGGATCACGTCATGGTGGATGTGTCCACCCTTTGTACTGTCAGTTGTCTGAGCCAGTGACATGACAGAAACAAATGCTCTCCAAAATACACAGTTTGATACATTTACATTTTTGTTAATTTACGACTAAGTGCATATTTTTTCTGTTGATCATGAAAAACAGGCATTTAAAAAAAAAAACATTAATTGTTACCAGAGAAAAGGTGACAACTTATTGTTGTATTAATTTAAAGTTCTATCACTCAGCCCTTTGAATTCATTTTTCCTGTTTGGTGTAAGGTAGAATAAACAGCATCAGTACACCTTCATTATCACGGATGACACATTGCCGTAGTATAGTAGTACCAGTGATGAATTGTCAGCTATTAAGCTAACCAGTGCAGTCGATGCTCACGTATAATCTTCTTAATTCAGTGTAAATGTCTCTATGTGCACCTGTGTACTTGAGCTTGCAGTTGTGACCACAGGATTTCTGTGATTTTATTGTTTGAAAGAGTAATGTCAGTAGAGAGATAAGCCTGGAAAGCCAGGGGGATATAGATACTTCAATCCAGACAAAGTCAAGGCTGTACACAGATGTACTGATCTCTCCTCCCAGCTCCCTCAGCCCTGCCTCTCATCTGTCTTCTGGCTTTCCTTGAAGTCTCTCATGCTCCCTGATCCCTCTTAGTTTAGTCTCATATATAGTGAATGGCTACTGAATGGCACATTATTCCGTTCTGCAGACATTGTCAGCAGCCATCAATTCTGTATGAGCTCTCCTCCACACCTCAGCGCCTCCCACACAGGAACTGGCCCTTTTACTGCACCTGCTGTTGTGTGCGTGGGAAATGTGAATATCTGGAGTTCATTCCACTCTGTATTTATAGGCGTGTGTGTTTGTGTGTGTTTATTGTGTCTGCATAGAAGTTCAAATCCTCATTCTCTCTTTGGAATTCCTAACCAAGAACCATTGAGGCACCGACACACAGTGAAACATTAACTATTACCTGCATGCACAGTTACGCTGTCAAATGTGATTGCACCCAGCAGTATTGATAAGGGTTCCCCCCCTGCCTATCTAAATCTGGCTAAGCAAAGTAATTGTTTCCACTGCCTTAAAATATGAGTCTAGAAAATAAGCATCACTGAAATCTACTGCTGCAGAGAACAAAACACAGTAAATGTGTGACAAAAAAATATGATATGAAATTAAATTCTTTGGATGAGTTTGGGTCTCTGGCTGTTCGATTTTCAAAAATCATGCCATTCAGACTCCCAGAAAATGGTACATTTTTATATAACAAGTAGAATGGGTACATGCACTGTGTGACTACAGTGAAGCCCATAAATGTTATCTTTGTATGCACACACACTCATCCGTTGTCTCACAACCACACTGCGGCATGAACTCACAAAACCAAAATACGCAGTTCTAGCCTTAACGTTTCACTTTTTATCTAAACCGCATGATGTTGTTGTTGATATTCTTTTAAAATTATTTCCCACCAAAGGTCAGACACTGTTTTATTTTGCCTTCACTTAACAGGAAAAAATGCATATAAATATACATTGACGTCTGAATACTTTCTCAAAGTACAAACTAAGTGTAGCCTGAAATTGAGAAAAGCTGTTTATGTCTCTGTCAAACAGCGGTCCCCTGAAAATGATGACAGAAAGCAACAAGGTCTCAGAAGGAAAAAAAAAAAAAAAAGAGTTAATTTTTGCATTCTCAGCCTCTCTAACCAGAAGTGATGGGTGTTGCCAGCTTTTGTCCAGCCCATGTGTAGAGAACAGGAGGCATTGATTGAACTGCTGCTTGACAAAGCAGAAACTGCTTATTGAGCTAATGCACCTGTGTGTTGGAATCGATCTTGCAATGTCACTTGCAAATGCATGGCAGGAAGATGTAGAGGAAAGAAAGGGACACGCAAAAGGGATTGGAAAGACAAATTTGGTAAGACTTTCTTGGTCATTGCATTAAGTCTTTTCCTTTCCCCACATCTCCTGTGCTTATTTCTGTTCTCACAGTCTGTGTATGTTCTGTTTGCAGAGGTGGGAAGTAACGAAGTACAAATTCTTCATTACTGTACTTAAGTAGATTTTTCCGGTATCTGTACTTTACTTAAGTATTTATTTTTCTGACTACTTTTTACTTTTACTCCCTACATTTTTACACAAGTATC
>JAVDPK010018502.1:0-10086 GCA_034780415.1 Cichlasoma orientale | reverse complement strand
CACACACACACACACACACACACACACACACACACACACACACACACACACACACACACACACACACACACATTAGCTGTGAGATGATAAATGAAATGTGTTCATGTAGGTGATTGCCCCTATCTGTCATCCAGTGAAAACCTTATTAATTTGTTGTTTCTAATTTTATAAAACTCAATTATAGTATCGCACAAATTCTGCCCAATTTCACACATTTGCGCAGGTCCCCTCTGACCAATCAGCACCTTGCTGGTCTCTTAGCAACACTAGCTCATGCTGTCAGCACTCGTTAGCAAACACTGAGCAGTCTGAAACCACATCCAGGCCTCCCAACCATCCCCCTCCCCGCTGCATCCCCCACACCCACTCACCCATTTGTCTTACATGTCACCTGCGTTACCTAGAGGCAGTCACTACTACTGCCTCTAGGTCAGCAGCAATAGTTATGGAAATGGGCAATTTATTTTTATTCTTTCACCTAATAGAGAAAATAAATGATCAGAAACAAGAGAAGTGGGAGAAAACAAACAAAAAATTAAAAAAGAGTTTTTTGACTGTTATCAGAAAATTGCAGGTAGTCATTAATTTACTGAGTGATCCACTGACAGAAAACTGATTTTCTGACTACTTCGACTGTATGAAACCCTTGAAAACCCTCATCAAAGCAAACATTTCTTGCCTGAATTTCTGCAAATGAAGGTTTTGAAATTTGATATTTTTACCCATTCTTTATCCATTTTTTGTTTGTTTGTTTGTTTGTTTGTTTTGTTTAACAAACTGTACTTGAACATTTGTCAAGCACAAATTGATGTGACTCAAGAGATAAATATTAGCCACTGACACTGGTAAATGTAATCTTATTTGCTGATTGCCTGATATCAGTCAACAAGGCTGATATCAGTTTATCAATGCTTCACTATCTAAAACTGATAGAGAAGCACTGGATGGCAACCCTTGCAGTGGCTGCCATTTAAACCAATATTTTAGACTGTTGCAACGACTGCAAGGTAAACAGAATACTTTGTTTATAGTTATCTGCACAAAATGTGTGATTGCACATGTTTGACTGATTGCAGTACCTTTCCAGAAGAGTTCATGTTCAACTTTTTTTGTTTTTAGTACCAGATAAGCCTTTGTTTCTTTTTTTTTTTTTTTTTCTCTGGCCCTCTGCCATGGCCCCGTCTGCTCTGCCAAACTCAGTGAATTGAGCTCCTGTAGTGTTGCCAAAAGCATGCCATAGCCGTCCAAGGAGTAGTCCCATCCCATACGCATTCTGCAGACAAGGGCCAGTGAAAAGGATGGGTTGTTTACTCCATGTGGTGTGGGAGGAAATTTGGCGAGGTGGTTATGTTGGCTGAGAGAGCCAGCTTGTGCTTGCTGGGCTCAGTGCTGGGATGCACTCAGTGCCTCAGAGAACTGGGCTCACTAAGCTCTAATGTGCCTTTCATTCCAATGCTTTTCATAATTAGTGACTTCATTCTTAGTTCTCATAATTGGTGACTTAATTCACAGTGATGGTTAAAGTGACCTTTTCTTTTTACCAATCATCTATGTTCTCAGTGCTCTTTATTGATTGGTATGTGCTGAGCCTATTAGATTTTTTTTACTGATGGAAAGAAGAAATAATAAATAGCAATTATAATAATTTCGCATTTTAATGACACAAAAAGCCAAACATGAGCTGGTTCAACCTCTTGTTGATTTCCCAGCTTTTTTTCTTTTTTTTTGGCGACTTGAAAGCTCTTTAATTATTTGTGCTTTGGTAAATAATCAGTTTATTGATACATAAAAAGCCAAAAATGAAATAACGAAGAATATACCCGTTAGTTTTAGCCCTGGTTGATATTTAGAGCCTGTTTGTCTTCTCCAGGCTCTCTTATTACACCTGCCATTAGGGTCATTAAAGATTCATTACAGCTCTTACTCTGCATGCAGGTTGAAATGCAGAAGCAACCTAAAATCATTATGAACCTTCTCTCAGCATTTTTACACATCAGATATTTCTTGTAATCGCACTTTTATCAGCCTCTCTTTTGTTACGTAAAACTGCACCATCACTGTGATCCCAGACTTGGCCCAAGGTTTTTGTTTTTGTCCTGTTTCTAATTCCACTAAGTGCTCCTTCAGAGACTTTTATGTTTTGGCATGAGCTCCTCAGGGGCATTCTCACTCACAGTCCCCTCTCCCTTTCTCTCTCTATTTCGATCGCTTTTACCTTTCCCGATGTCTTCTGGTCTGTCCGGCGCTCTGCCACTCCCTGTTTATGCTGCTGTTTATACAATCACATTTATGGAAACATTTTTTTTTGTTTGTTTTTACTGACAGATCTCATTTCTGAAATGTCAAGTGTAAACTAATTTCTGTTTTCAGTTTCTGTCTATCATGTCCTGCAAAAAAGGTCAGACTGCAGCTGGTCTTTTCATGGCAGTTTTGCTTTTGGGCAGAAACATTTTCTGCATTAGCTGATAGCTTTGTCCTCATGACAAACAACCTGGGTAGGTGTGCAGTTTAACACAGACTGACACGGTTATTTTCCCAACCTGTCAAATGTGCTGTTTCATATACAAGAAAGATTGTTTTGTTTCTGTATCAACACCAAAGTCTCGTCTCTATTTCAAGGTATGAATGCAGCTGTCCGGGCTGCCGTCAGGATGGGCATCTATGTGGGAGCAAAGGTCTACTTCATCCATGAGGTGAGACACGACTCAGGCTTTAGACATAGCCCCAGGAGAGTCTGCAGTGTCTGTCACACCACACAGTGAACTAAATTAGTACTGACAAGTCTTCTTTATTGGGCTGTGATTGTCTGTGATAGAGCCAGCAGCGCTGAGGACCTCCTGTTGCTCTGTTTTTGGTAACTGAATTTGACCTTAAGAAGTCATTCAGGTAGCCATGAAGTCTTGAAATGTAAAAACTGGATTTTATTAAGAATAACAGTTAGCATTTAAGGTAGCTGTGCTTGTTATTGTTTGCGTAATTGATTTTTCTATTAAAGCTAAATGTATTGTTTATGTACAGAGTTGCACAGCTGTAAACTGGGGTGTAAATTCACCACATTGTGTCTTATCGGGTTTATCAAGAGAAAGGCAAACATGGCATACACTGTGTCACTGTGCTGTCATCAAAAAATTTAAAAATCTGACATTTACCCATGTGTAAAACTCACTAGCAGTCTTTTTTTTCCAAAACAAATTATGCTTTATTAACCAATAAACACCATTCAGCTTCAGATTCACCACATTCCGCCTGCAAAGACTGATTTTCCAGATGGATAAACTGAAGTGTAACTAAATTTGTGCAATCAAAAAGTTCTTTGCACATAAAAAGGAAAAGCTGCACAGCACTAGTCTCATTAAGCTGCTCTCTGAAAGTGCCTTTCTGACAGATTTAAACATTTCTCACCCCACTTCAGGCTGTTCAGGTGTCATTTTGAAAAGATGACCTAAAATCACCCGCACTGACTAGAGTCGCTGTTTATGGCCGTGGCTTAGGTAGTAAAACCTTTATTTTCAAGGTTTCAATCATGAAGATCAGCAGTTGGTTGCTCCCTTTCCAGGAAATGGGAAAGGGAGCAACCTTTTCTCTCTCTCTCTCTCTCTCTCTCTTTGGCCTCCACACTTCTAAAATGAATTCGGTCCTCTTGGAGTGTGTGTGCGTGTGCGTGTGCGCATGTGTGAACATTTGATTGATGTGGAGTGCATTGTCACTTGTAGGGGGAGGTCTCTATTTTTAACTTCCTTAATGGTGAACTGTGTCCACAAGGAAATGTGAGCTCACTATAAGCTCAGTTTATATTTATAACCTACTGGCGGCAAAGACGTATATGCATTCACAGGGATACAGTGTGTGCGCCGACCAGCCCCAACATTAAATCCACTGACATATGAACTGAGCAGCGATCATAAATTTTCTACTGGAGAACCTTGAGTTCTGGCATTCATGTGGGTATTATTTACTTTGGCAGGTGCCGCCTACCGTTTCAGCTCTATGATAGTGATAGTTTAACTGTAGCCACTCATAGTAAAACCATACAGGTTATAGAAAAATCCTTCTTTCCTGACTCTCTGAGAGTCATTGATATTGAATGTCTGAGGATATATGTGCATTTTTTTTTAATGGACATGATGCCGTGAAGCATTGACGGGGGCTGATAGACATGATCTGGTCTCAGTGTAAATATAATTGGATTACAAAGGGCAGGCTTCATCCTTCACTTGCTGCACTGTCATGTCCCCATCAACTTCAAATAACCACTGGGCTGTGAGTAATAACAACTGAGTAATAACAAGTGCCGCGGTGCTTTTATTTTGGTTCGGGACCTCGCCTGGCAGTTTTATTCCCTGTAAACAATACAGCTCTACACAAAACAGCATAACCTGAACCAAAAGATTGTCTTTAAGTTCTTAATAATTTTTTATTCAAATCTAGGTGACATAAATGCTCCATATCCCTCTATAATGCAGGAGCTTTTTTCAAGTTATCAACAATCTGGTGAATATCTGTCATATTTGTCTTCTCAGGGTTACCAGGGGATGGTGGATGGTGGCGACAACATCAAAGAGGCGAAGTGGGAAAGTGTGTCCAGCATGCTGCAAGTGGTGAGCAGAGCTTTCGTTAGCAGCCTTCAGTTCACACACGCTATATGTTTCTTCTTAATGTACTGCAAGCAATGAAAAAAATTCAGTTTGCTTTGAGAAAAACTGATCATTTGTGGTTGCTGTAAATACTGTAGAAAGCCTCTGCAGTAATTACGCTGGTGCCAAGGCAGTGACATATCTGTTGTGTTAGTGGATGTCTGTGATGACTACCCAAGAGCAGTAGTGCTTTTAGCTTGCAGCTGGATGATACTGAGATTCAATGAGACCTTTTCACTGTTCTTATAATCAGACTTTCATTGTCTAAAGTTAATTATATACAGAGCAGTGTGGGAAAAGATCTTGTAGGTCAGCAATATTAGAAAAAACAAAACAGTGGTCGAAGAGGCCACGATGTTTTTAAAAAAGACTCAAAACATTATCTAAAATATTAAAGAAAATTTTAACGGTGGTTTATTTCGTAATTTCTGTTCCTGCCAGGGTGGAACTGTCATCGGCAGCGCCCGCTGTAAAGATTTTCGTACACACGAAGGCCGCTTGAAAGCTGCACACAACCTTGTGCAGCGTGACATCACCAACCTGTGCGTGATTGGTGGAGACGGAAGCCTGACTGGAGCCAACCTGTTCAGGGAGGAGTGGAGCAGCCTGTTGGATGAGCTCCTGCAGCAAGGTGACTCTTCACTGCAGGACTTTGTCTTAATTTTACACACCATACTACTCTGATTTTACAAATGCAAAGGGAATTTGTCTCTCTCCTTTGTTTCTCTTTTTAGGTTTGATTGATGAGGAGGCCGCCCAGAGAAACTCAGAGCTCCACATTGTCGGCATGGTTGGCTCCATCGACAATGATTTCTGCGGCACTGACATGACCATCGGCACCGACTCGGCCCTGCATCGGATCATTGAGGTGGTGGACGCCATCATGACCACTGCCCAGAGGTGAACGCTTTCTGAGAGAAGACAACAGCGGTTGTTTTTATATAACAGATATTGATAAAATAGTGATTTAAACTTGGCAAGATGCCACAAAATACGATGACATATAACAAAAGAAAAGTCCTTAACTGTGTTCTTTAGACATGCTTCGGTGTAGGGTGAAGGTTTGAGTTCACCCTGTGCTGATCGCATTCAGATCAGGTCACTGGGTTTCAGCAATAAGCAATAATAAGTGCGTTTTTTTTTTCTTGACATTATTTCTGTTTGTTTTTTTTTTAGCCACCAGAGGACGTTTGTTCTGGAGGTCATGGGTAGGCACTGCGGGTAGGTATCTTTTATTCCATACGTTTAAGAACATTTGCTGTTCATTATGAATACAGAATATTCTATGGCATGCACTAGTCTTAGCGACCACATTTTCAAGTATCTAATCAGTATATTTGGAAAGCATATTTAAGGATTTGAATATGTCAATTCTCTACAAACAGGTGGAATGTACAAATATTGATAAGTCACACTCCAGTAAAAATGTTAAAGCATTCATGTGATACATGACATTGCAAGATTAACTTAGAGTGGTCCCCAAAGATGTGTATTAACAGGATTTTTACCTCTATTAAAGCCTCGACTCTGGTGGGACTCAGACCCACAACCTTTGAATTGCAGCTCAAATGCTTGACTAGAAGTCCAACGCGCTGTCCATTGCGCCACAGAGCCTGCTGGCAGTTGAATCAGTAGACCATTTACCAAACCACAAACCTTATCAGTCGCTTGAGGCGACTTTTGTGATTTGGTTCTATATAAATAAAATTTAATTCAATCGAATTACAGTAAAAGTCGTCTAAGTAGAAGATTTTTGCTCTAGTCAGATGGCTTCTGCAGGTCCCGATTGTTTCTAACATTAATTCCAGTAAAAATTACATAAATCGGATCATACGAGTCATACTGTCGCCTACTTCGGATGAAAAATCTTGTCCCGCTGTAATAAATTCCATGCGCCATTTAAATCCTACTTAGGCGACTTTTACTGTAATTAAAAGTCAGAGCTGAACTGTATGATTTCATAAAGTGTGTGTGTGTGTGTGTGTGTGTGTTTAGATACTTGGCCCTGGTCAGCGCCCTGGCATGTGGAGCAGACTGGGTTTTTATCCCAGAAATGCCTCCCGAAGACGGATGGGAGGACAACATGTGTCAAAAACTGTCTGAGGTGACAAACACACACACAGTTTCCATTTTAGTAGATTCTGTTTCAATTACAGTGACTAGTTTTCTGTCTTTGGCTAGGTACACAAAATAGAAGTAATTTAGCTTAGCAAGTTTCTAATAAAGATTTATGTGACAGAAAGTAAAATAACTAAGGCTCTTCAGCAAAAACCTTTATTTTCTGGAAAATGCAGTGTAAAAAGTTACAGCTATCAGATGTTAGCAGGAAGTGTAGAAATCCTTGCTTTGATTTACTTCAGGACATTACGCATCCACAGAATATTACCAATTTCTCATATTTCTCCAGGCCGATCTTGTTCCATTCTTCACTCAGCCTCTGCCGTAGATGAATGACTTTGAAATCTGGGAAGATTTTATTTCTGCTGTGCAGCAGGGATCCCTCAAATTTGGCCTTTTCTATAAAACTTCAACTCTCATCTAAAGTTTTTAACTAGCTATTGTGCCACAAGGGCTCCTGTTTTTATATGTTCCTGCTTGACACCAAATAAGAACTTTTTCCTGGACTTCATTGATACTGATAAGGATAGCAAGTGGAGTGCATTCTGTGTTTAGTGAATCTTGAGATTTTTGTTTCCCCCTTGCTAGCCATTGCACCACAGAGCCTATTACTTGAGATGGCTCTACCTTCTTCGTTCAAAAAACTCAAATGCCAAATCAGAAAATTGGAGCCAATAAAGGCAGTTAATAATGAAAATTAAATGGTAAGAGAATTAGAGAAAAAAAGGCCCTTGAATGAGACTCTGATGGTGGGACTCAAACCCATAAGTGACGTGTTTGATTATTAGAAGAACATTTTTTTTCCAGTAGCTCTGATGTGTTTAGTGTGTTTGTTATTGTCCAGATTCGATCTCGTGGTTCCAGGTTGAACATTATCATAGTTGCTGAAGGAGCAATTGACAGACAAGGACAACACATTACCTCTGATTTTGTCAAGGATGTGAGTACAGCTCAGTTTCAGACTGACACAGAGGGGAACCACAAGCTGGACCATCTGGTGGATATAAACATGAATATGAAAAGTTACAGAAGAGCAACTTTTCTGTTTTGAATCCAGACATTTGCCACATTCTAGGAAAAGTTTCTGTGTAGTATTTTTGCATAAATAGCTTCATGTTTTGATGTCACGGTTTCTTTAGCTGCATGTTGGAAGAGACACACCCAGTAAATACACAAGAATACACAAGAATTAACTACAGCCACACTAGGCTGTAAGAAATACAATACATGATAACTGTTCAAGTACTGGTGTGGATCATCACTTTAAAGGTATCACTGTGCAGTTCTTGAACACCACCGCTACCATAAAACAATATTTAGTGCATTGTTAAGATGCACTCATATGGAGTAATCTAATGCCTTTTAAAGCACTGAATTTTTAAATAAAATAGAAGTGTGGGGGTACATAGTGTACCCTGCAGTGTAGCTGAATGGCCATTGATGGCACTAATGTATATTTTGGCCATATTATGCCAAAAAAGGGCAAAGAGAAAAACTAGCCAGCAAAAAGAAATTCCACGATTTAGCCAAAGTTTTTAAAATATTCAAAACAATGTACCTTCAGAAATGTTTTATGAGGAAGGAACACATTTGTGAAAAATCTGTGAAAAGCAGCACATCCAAGCTGAGCTGTAAATAAAATCAACCTTCACAGTTAACTTTCAACTAACCCTACTTGGTAGCATCAGGTGTATAGCAGCCATATGCTGCTTCAGTTGTAAATCATTGATATATCTTTATAGCACGTTGTATTCAGGTCCATCTAACTATACAGCTCCTACCAAAATGTGGCAAATATACTGATGCAGAGCAACCTCTTAGATATATACGGTGTTCTTTAGAGACACAAAGGTTTCTCTGTAGTTCTTACTGAAACTTATCCTCCATTATTGGATCCAGCTTTTGGCAATGCAAAACATTTTCTGTCATGTTTTAAACTGCTTGTGCTTCTTTATATCTCTCTAGAATCGTGCTGATAAGAAAAGGCTGAACATTATTATTGTAGCCGAGGGTGCCATAGATCGCCACAACAAACAAATAACCCCAGATTATATCAAGGATGTAAGTACGGTCATGAAGCCTGGCCGATACGGGGACCCACAAATTCTCCTTCAGAAGCATGGGCCACTTTCTTTCACGGTTTGGATGTTGTTTTCCTTCAACATGGGAACACAGCATTTCACATCCTGTATGCCGCTGTGTTTTCATTCTTTTCACTTTTTTTTTTTTTTTTTTGCACAGTTCACTGAGTATTTCATATATCACTGAGCCATTTATTGATGAGTTATACCATTCTCTTTGCACCCTTTTTTTTTGCTTCTTGCAAGTTCACTTTGCATGTGTATTACTTTAGATCACCTTACATGACAGGAGATGGTTTGCATGAGTTCTCCTTCTTGTTTTTCTTTTCTGTTGGCATGTTTATGTTATTTCTTGTTATTATATTTTCTTATATAAAATCCTGATTTATGTCATATAAAGCAGGATTTGTTATTTGTTAGAATATATAATTATATTATGCAGGTATTTGGAATTTTTTAAAGGTGAAAATTTCTTTCTTAAATTTCTTCTAAATTACTTAATCCCAACTATTAATCCATGTTTTCTCTTTATAACCAGCTGGTAGTGCGCTGCCTGGGTTTCGACACCAGGGTTACAATCTTGGGCCATGTGCAGAGAGGTGGAACACCCTCTGCCTTTGACAGGATCCTGGTAAGTAACAATGAAAATATAACACTCCATGGATTGACACAAGTTAAAATTAAATTCTCCTGTGCTCATTAGTTATCTTTGAATTAACTTTAATCTTTGCAGGCAAGTCGCATGGGTGTGGAGGCAGTGCTGGCATTACTGGAGGCGTCTGCCAACACCCCGGCCTGCGTCGTGTCTCTCGTTGGCAACCAGGCTGTTCGACTACCACTTATGGAGTGTGTTCAGATGGTGTGTGTGTGTGCATGTTTTTCGGACAGAGATAAGATTGGTCAGGTTTTATAACAAAGGAGAAAGTATTAATACATTAATTCAGTTATTTTAAAATTGTTTTCAAAGGTCAGTCATTAGAATCAGAATACTTTACTAATCCCATGTATAGTTGATTTTGTAAAGAATTGTCCTTGGCAAAGGTTTTGTAAGAATTGTCCTTGGCAAAGTTTTCCCTTGAAAATGGTGACTCTGGTGGGACTCGAACCCACAACCTTTGAATTGCATCTGAATGAAGTCACTAGAAGTCCAATGCGCTGTCCATTGCGCCACAGAGCCTGTCATGACTGCCAAGTGCTTCTTTGTAAGAAAATTGACTGCTCCATGATGAAAGTGAAGCAAACCTTGCAAATGT
>JAVDPK010018501.1:0-10087 GCA_034780415.1 Cichlasoma orientale | reverse complement strand
TATATATATGGTGTCTCACAGGTTATCTTCATGTACATTCTGCAGTTTGTTCATGTTCGCATTTGTGATCATTTGTGATTGGTTGATATTTCTCTCACAGGAAGAACAGTCACCTCAAGACCAATCTAAAAATAAAAAATAAAATCTTAAAAATGTTATTAGACCGCAATAAATCTAATATAATCAGTATGATTAATAAGGGCACATCTGACTGTAATTACAATATGAAATTAATATGAAGTTTAGATGTTTCCTATGGCTGTACAACAGTTTTTGTTTCAGCTGTAGCTCTGCTAGTCTTAAACTGTCAGGGAAAATAAAAAACTTCAACGTATGAGTTAATAAGAAGTTACTCCTGAAGTTTCTTGGATAAAACAGGTATCTTAGCCATCTGTTATGAGGATGATGATGTGTTCTGTTGTTTGTTTTGTTGCACCTGTAAATAAAAATATGGGGCTGCACTAAATAATTTTATTTAATCCATGAACAGTTTGTGTTTGGCCTGCAGAGGTTCCTGCACAGCTGTACGTGAAACCACACATGCCTCTAAACACACCTTAACATCTAGACTTCTAATTTGTCTACAGCTGAAAGCCAAGCCCTACCCACCTCAGAGCCAATGAGACCAGAGCTCCACGATGATGACGCTTCCCTTCCCGCACAGTGAGTTTGTGTAATGGTATCGTCATGCCAGGTGGTCCAGATGATAAGCTTCACATCTGGATTCACATGTTTAGTTGCAGTAGCCAAACTGATGACCTAATTGATTGATTTAATTTTTTTTGATCAGATGATCTTCCTCAATACAGTGTTTAAATCCAGCTGTGATCTCAGGTGTTTCCAGGTGAGATGTCATGTGACTGACTTGAGGATCTGTGTTGCAGCTTAAGCAGCAGAGACGATTCCACTCGTATTTCTCTGCGCCGTTTTTTCTCCACCATCAGGCTGAGCAGGACTCGAACTGGCAGCCTCGACCGCCTCAACTCAAGGAACCCCCCCTCATTCGCTGACTCTGCCTCCTCCATTTCCAGGAACCCCTCCAGTGTGCTGAAGAAAACTTCATCTGCTGAGTCGCTCAGTGTGGTGAGAACATGAAGTATCAGTTATCTTTTGATCAGATACTAAGACTTTAACCAATGAGTTTCCTGTTTGTCCAGCAGGAGGTTCCGCTTTTGCAGTCAAGGAAGTCATTATTGGAGCCAAAGAAGAAGAAAGATTGTTCTGCGAACTATAAACCAGCTGCTGACCAGTAAGACATGCTTCTCTTCTCTTCCCTGACACTCAGATCAACCAGTCACAGCATCTCCATCTCTCTGTCAGGTTTGTACGTCGAAGTCTCAGTGTTGAAGACGTCAGTCGTCCCTGTTCAGTTCGTTCTGTTGGGCGGATTCTTCAGGTTTGCCCTGATGGGACGTTTTGGTTGGAGCTCCACCAACAGGTGGGCCAACCCTTTGGCTTCATCATCAGACGAAGAAACGGACGACTCGACTCTGGTAATGACACCACTGACACTTCCCCTAACCATCTTAAGTACTTCTCACATTAGTACTAATACCATCTTAAATACTATTCAATTCAATTCAATTTTATTTATATAGTGCCAAATCACAACAGTCGCCTCAAGTCGCTTTATATTGTAAGGTAAAGACCCTACAATAATTACACAGAAAACCCAACAATCAAAATGACCCCTATACAGTGGTACCTTGACATACAAGTTTAATTCATTGTGTGACCTTGCTCGTAACTCAATTTGATTGTATGGCAAATCCAAATTTCCCATGGAAATGAATTGAAATGTCATTAATCCATTGAGGGTTCGAGAACTATTCTCCTGGAGTTTGTGTGTGTTCCATTCTAGAATTGCCCTCGGTGAGAGGCATCGAGTACGGGTGGGTATACACAGCTACATTAGTGGCTTACCACCACCAAGTATGATTGAGGTGTGAATGAATAGTGCATGAAATTGTAAAGCCTCTTTGAGTGCCTTGAAAAGCGCTATGTAAGATTAATGCATTATAATTGTTTGCTTATAATATTGTTTGCAATTATGTCCCATCTATCCGTTATTTTCATGTTTATTTATGTAGAATTCCACAAAATTTGTTCATTTAGTTTTATTTGACATGTTTGGGTAACATGTATGATTGGTGTGCGCAACCTTTTTTTGTTACTGCCTTCTGTACCCCTATGTTTATTTTTCTGGAACAACTCTCCTTTATAAGGAGCAGTTTCACCCCTTACCTTCCCCCTTTTCCTGTTGTATTCTGCGGGAGCGGGGCTTAGACTGAACAGCCATTAACTGGAATACATTGCTTTATCCCAACTTATGTCAGTGAATAAATGGAGATTCCCTCCAAAAGACGTCGGTGGGCTGGTCTGTTCTTTATTGACACAACGCAGAAAGAGAAAGAGAAGTAGCTACCGGTTACATAAGTAATATTAATTTTATAGTCCACAAATAAAAATGATGCATTAAAAGACCCAGGATCATGACACATCTGGCTTCATGGATAGATAAAGCTGGGTATCATCTCCATAGCAATGAAAATGTATGCTATACCTTCTAATTATACTGCCTAAGGAAGCATGTATAATGTAAATAGAATTGGTCATAGCACAGAACTCCATAGAAGTGCAGTATTAGAGTGTACGGCCAGTGTACTAATGCAGCTTTAGGGGAGTACTAACAGCTTGATGTATATTGCAGGTGTGTATGTGGAGGGCATGGTGAACAACAGCACTGAGAAGTTGTACGCTGGTCTGCTGGCTGTTGGAGACGAGATCCTGGAAGTGAATGGGGAGAAGGTGGCCTGTCTCAGTCTGGACCAGGTGACCCACCTGTTGATCCAGAACCCGTCAGCCACGATCCGGGTCTTTCGACACCAGAAGATATGTTCCCGGTGACCACCGCACTATCAGACTGAAGAAGCACCATGCCAACACTGAACCCAACTCACCTTTTTAAGGCAGTAACAGAGTTCAATTTAAACTGCAGTATTTGTCTTACATGTTCTCATGGTGAGAACCTTTGTGTCTCCTGTCAAATCACTTTTACCGCTTCATTAGAATAAAAATGTACAAACATTAATGAACCTCAGGTTTTAAATGAAAAATAATCAGTTAGAAAAAATAAATATTTAAAGTTTTAAGTCTGAATATTTGTTTAATGCCATGTAATATTTGTCTTCTGAGCTGATACTCAAAAAAACCCAAAAAACATTTTTTGAAAATTTTTTTTTACGTTGATGAAGTAGCTTGGTTTTTTTCCCCTTCAGCATTTTTTTTTTTTTTTTGCTTTTATTGAACAACAAAAAAATATATATTGTTGAAAAACATCTTGGGACCTGCCAAAAATTAAAACTGATCATTGCTTAATAACTAAACTCAATCAGGCTAGATTAAAACATCCAATAATCAAAAGGTCAGTCTGATTTTCTTTTTTGAACTTTATTGAATAAAAAAAATTCAGCTCCAGACATGTCTCAACATTGATCAGGTGATAGCAATTTATCACCGACCATTGACAGCTTTTTCCATTCAGTCACTCTTTGATTATTTATTGTTTAGTGTGAGGAATAAAGTTTTGATGAAACACAAGCAGTCTGGATAATCTTTAGTGTAAAAGAAGGTGAAATTTCAGGTAAGTCACAACCTTTAATTCAGTTCTTTGTGTTTCAGTTCAGAATTCTGATTTCATTTATATAGCAAACATTTTAACGGCTGCATGAGACTCACTGCCACATATGATAAAACCGATAATGTGGGACAATGCGATTGACTGCTGCTGTCACCTGTTTTAAACGAACTTGCTTACCAGCCTTAAGGATATCACTTCCTGCTTCACATTAAACGCTTTCCAGAGGAGCCCTGCAGAAAGGCTTTTACACCGAAGGAGGCACAGTAAGTCATCCACAGGTCAATACGTCTGCTGATCAATATGCTGCACATGATCAATTCAGAAAACAAATGGTAACATAAACAATAATAAAATAAAACAAGGTTTCAGTAAATAAAAATAAAACAGAAGTTTTAGTGTTTCTATTTCAGTTTTAAAGTATTGCAGTAAAGTAAACCAGTTTAAACTGAACTAAATCAGTTAAACCTGTTGAAACTGAATTAAATGTGAGTTAAACAAATACTGACATGAAATTAGTATTTAACACTTCAATAAAAGTGTCTTTAAAGTGGACCTGCTCTCTTCACTTCCTGCCATGTATTTCCTGTGATGGATGTTCACATTAAATAAAATTTCTAATAATGAGGTCACTGTATACAGTAATCTTTGTGAGCCAATAGCTCAGACTGCTCTAGATACTCGTTTTTTTCTATTGTTGGATCTGGATGATGTCATAGAGAGGGAATAGAACCCCCACCCACCCACTGTTCATACCTTCTATTTATGAGGGGCAGCCAACCCTGCGGTCTTGAAGAGATGGAGGATGAACTAAGGGGCTGAACAAAGGCTACAGATACAGTAGGACTATTTTGAACTGTGACACATGCAAAGATACTGTAGAAATGAGCAGAGTAAATCCACTTTAGACTGGAGTGAAACAGGTTATTTTTAGAGTTTTAAATTTAAAAAACAAAAACACATCAAAAATGACCTTTGACCTCTGAAGTGGTTCTAACAGTTAAACACTCAAAGAACCAAAAGTGCTGTTCAGTCCTGATCAGCAGGAAGAGTTCATAGTCCAAAGAGTCCAAACAAAGTTCAGCAGAGTCCAAAGAAAGTCCAGTAGAGTCTAAATAAAGTCAGGTGGAGTCCAGTAGATGGGATTGAGACGAGTTTGATGTCGATAGTTGGAGGCATTGATCAGAGGATGAAGAAGAGGAGGATGATGACAAAGAGGATGGCGAGCAGAACGCCGATGGCGCACCACTGACGACGATCTGCAAACACACACAGAGTTAATAAATGGAGTACAGGTGAGTGCACCTGATCAGTACAGCTAATCACACTGACTCCAGCTCAGTTCTATCAGTGGTGGGGTGAAATAATACCAGATCAATAAATCCATCTCCATAGACACTGATGCTGGACACCTGAACATGAAGTGGTCAGATTAGCTGATAGCTACAAAATTTCCTTCTCTGACTGATCAGCTCTGATTGGTTATATCTGATCACCTCTGATTGGTTATATCTGATCACCTCTGATTGGTTATATCTGATCACCTCTGGTTGATTATCTCTGATTGATCAGCTGTGAACAACCAACACCCTGCCCACCCCTCTGAGCTGATGTCATATCCTGTTTCACATGTTGCCAGGCAGATTACCGCTGGTCATATGGGACACCTTGGCAAGCTTCTTCATCACGTTGTCCAGTTTGGACTGAGTGTTGTCCATCTCGTGGCCGAAGTCATCCAACATCCTGCAGGAAGCACATCAGTAAGTCTCTTGATAGGCTCTTCCTCTTCACCTCTTTGTTTATTAAAAGGTCAAATAAATTTTCAGTTCAATTTGTAAATCACCCTTTCACAAAAACATGGCAGGGAGGAAGAACAGAAAGTGACCTTTAATCATAACTAAAAAAATACAACACTGCTGAACGTAAAGAGCCAAAGAATAGTTGCTTTGAAAGTAACATATCTGAGAAACCATCAACCTGAGGCTTACAGGATCTTTACCAAATCACCTGGATTACTTTTCTCTGACATTTTATAGTCACGACATCCCCACCCACTGCATTCAGTTCTTACACAGCCTGTTCATCCAGCTCCATGCCGATCCGCTCTGACATGTTCTTTAGGACTCCGATGGTTCCCGACACCAGCTCCAGCTGCTCCTCCTGCTGCTCCACGATCAGCTGTCACAGACAGGAAACACGTTAGCCTCGTTAAGATTAAAAGCTCCTTAAGGTTTCTCAGGTGTTCTCGTACCTGCTGCTGGACCTGCTGCTCCTCAATGAACTGAGAGTTGGCGTTCTGCAGCTGGCGGTCCAGCCGGCTGTACTTATCTGCACCGGGCTGCCATATGGGGCCCTGAGCACCACGTTCACCCAGCAGAGCCTGGAGGTCACAACAACAGTTACGCGTGTACTAAGACCGGGTCTACGGGGGGACCTCGGGAGACTCCAGGATCCACCAGTGATCGTGTGGTGTTCTGGAGGTTCTGCTCGGTCTCAGTCTGGGCTAATAGATCAGTTACCTGTTTGTTCTTTCGGTCAGAAGCAGCAGCTGGAATTGACATCTGATCTTTCATTTCCTGCAAAACAAATGCAGCAGCCAATCGGACTGATTAATTCTGGGCCTCTTAGCCAATCACTCATGTGACCAATCTAGCTCATAAATAAAAAGAACGTGACTCATCAATAGTTCAGTCTGACCTGTCGGTCTTCTGTTATAAAGCTACCTTAACGGTGTGCCGTGTGCTGCCGATGAAGGCCTTCCTCTTCGACAGCTCGGCAGCATCCAGGTTGAACTTCTTCGGGTTTGACTCGACGATGCATTCACTGACTGTTAAGAAAAACTTTTATCTTCATATAAAACATGTCGCATAATCACCAGGTTGGTCACATGACCTCAGCTCAGGGGTGACGCGTACTTGTTTTGTTACAGGTAAATTGTAAAGCTTCCTATCACAGGCGAAGCCCCGTAATGACCACAACAACAAACTTGTGTTGTGAAACCTGAGTCGTTGCTCAGAGAGCATGTTTAATATTAAGAGATGAACCCAAATTCACAGCTGACTACAACAAAAGAAGAAAACATTTTAATAAATTAATTCTTGTAAATGTACAACAGTAAAATTTATCACACCCACACCTGCCGGTTCTTCACTGGACCTGCAGCCTCTTCTGTTTGTCGTAAAAATTATCGTTCAACCTTTTTATTGACTGTACTGATCAACTGTATATACCTACTGCATTTAATGACTGCAGTTAATGACCATGTTTACCAACAGGTTTAGCTGTGCATTTACTGACTGTATTTGCTGACTGTTTTTAAGAACTTTATTTACTGAATAAAAGTACAAACTTTTTTTTTTTACAGATTGTATTTCCCGACTGTATTTATTGACTATCCTGTACTGACTTTGCACAACTACCAGGCCTGCGTGTTAAGCACACTCCTCTACAGTAGCCAGGCACGAGAGGAAACTTGACGGCTTCCACCTGCGGGGCCTGAAATGCATTCTTTACACCACGGCAGCGCCTTTCTTTTAACAAAGCAGCCAATCGCAGATGCTGTAACCATATACTTGGATGTACCTTTATAGTACACACCTTCCTGCTGGCTTCATGTTTAAAGGATATTGATTGTCTCGTCAAGGTCCTCCAGGTCCCACTCAATAGAGCGCAGACTATTCCTCAGCTCATTTGTCGTCCAGTCTATCTCCTCCTTGGAGGCTCCGCCCCCCTCCGCCATCAGCTCACTCCATCTCTGATGGAGGCTCTGAGCAGCATTCACTGCTTTCTGCACCTCGCTGGACACAAATAAACAAACAGGTGAAGCTGTGCCTCAGAAGAACCTTAAAATGATGGACCAGAACCTTAACCAGGTCCAGGAGCAGGTGGACCTGCTGCATAGTGTGTTCATATGATGTTGGGTAACTGGAAAACTAATTTAGAAAAAATAAAAATAAAAAAAATTGGAGGATCAGTGTAAACTTTACTGATCATTTACTGATCAGTGACACTGGAAACCAGCCACTGATCTGTGTAGAAAAGTTCACCATCATTTAGTCAAATCTGCACACAGAGCCAATGAATCTGCATGTTTTTAAATCAAATGGCTCATCACCTGGAATCTGCCACAGAATCTGCGGCTCCAGATTCATACTCTGAATTTCAGACACCAGAACTTTCAAAATGTTGATGCACGTTTAAGAATCTATAAATGCATTTAGTTCAGTTTTCAAGTTTTAAAATCATTTCAGCCTCATCTCAGTGAGCTTTTACAACACGACCAATGATCGCTCATTGATCAGTGTGTTCTGTGTCTAAAGCTTCATACAGATCCGTGTGATGTAACAGTGATGCTACAGTAACTACAGTAAATGTTTCAGAGGAACTGACTGACAGTCTGACAGCTGCACACAGAGTCAGAGTTAGAAAGACGGAGACTATAGATTTGATTCTGAGCTGATTATAAATCCGTGATGTCATCGCTGTCTCCATAATTACAGCCTATTGACGAGTGACCGACTGTAAAAGTGTTCAAGTACAAAACTAACAAACTAACGTCTAACTGGGATTTCACTTCTTGTAAAAACGTAAACATCTGCAGATGAATTCGCTCCTCTGACGGTCTGACGCTGACTTTATGAATGAGGAACTGAATCAGAGTGTCAGACAGGTGGTTCAGGTGCAGCAGGAGGGGAGGAGTCAGAGAAGAACTCAGACTGTTGAATAAAACCTGCAGGTTTGGTTCATAGAGTCTGTTACCATGGTACCTGACACAGAGTTGAAGTTAATTCTCTTTCTGGAGCAGCAAGTCTGAGTTTAACTCATCTTAGGGTTAACTAACTCACAGTTATTATCTAAACCTGCGTCCAAACGATGTTTACGCGCTATTAAAATATGAGAAAATAACATCTGAAAAACAAATAAATTGCAACTTAAAAGTGTGGCACATTGTGCTGCACAATATGAATGATGCACATTGTTCTACATTCATCACACGCATCTCAATAAATAAAATCTAAATTGGTGATAAAGCAATACAAATATGCATCCATATTCTTACGCTTATCCGGGGCCAAGTTACGGGGCCGTAGCCTGAGCAGTGAAGCCCAGACCTTTCTCTCCCCCAGCCTCCTCCTCCAGCTTATGCCTGATGGGTCTTTGTAGAGCTACATGTAACCTATGTAAGTGGCGATGCTGTTGACAGTGTTAATACTTGTGCAGGTGCATCGTGCGTGTTGATTACCTTTTGGTCGTGTCGCAGTGTTTTACAGGCCGTACCGGCCAACAGAAACATAGAATGCTGGGACTTTTTTCCCTCCTGGGTCCTATTCTTTGCGGTGTTTTTTTTTTTTTAAAGGTGCAAACACATTTGTTCCGCTAGTTTTTTCAATTCTTTGTATAAACTTGAGGGAAGCAGCCAGAAATGAAGGAAATGACGGTGTTTCTCGGGAGATGAGCTTCAGGTTACGTTGTAAAACTTAAAAAACAACTAACAATATTAGACCAAATAAAACTATCAGGTCAAGATTAACAGAGTTCTGGCATTTTCTATAATGATGTCAGAGCTGCAGCTCCATCTGGCTGCGTAACATTTAGGACAACCGTTTACCAGCACTGGGCATCAATTAAAATCTTAACAATTAGGCTAACTGACTAGTATGTCTGGCACCAACAAGTGACAATAGTGACAATTAGTTGTCTAGTTGACTAGTCCTAGACTAGGCCTGTAATTTGTAAAATGGTGTCTGTCACCTGTTTTATATAAAAGGTATTACTTTTGCTATTTTCATTTGTTTTGGAAATGTACTAGTTTGAAAAGACAAGTTACAGATGTGTGTTAGTGGTTTTTCAATTTCTTCAATAACTCCTTTTACTGTTGTCACATCAATATCATTCCAGTCAGTTAATGTTTTACTCTTATATTTCTTTACACTTTCTATGATTTCGTTTCCTTTTACTGCTCTAAGAAAGACAGAATGAGGATTTCTTTCCCTGAGATTTCCCCCAACCCCGTTTGATGCCCAGATATTTATTTTTTTGGCCAACTCTGGCCCCACATTTACAAAAAATATATTAAAACCACTATTTATGTCTCATGTCTTTTATGATTCTGTCAACAAAATGCATTATTAGATCTATTTTTAATAATACTCTGTAACACATTCCAGATACCTTTAACAATGCTTTTACTATTCTCTAATATTTTATTAAAATATTCCTTTTTACAAATCCTCATAATATTAGTTTATTTGTATATATTTCATATTTCCTCTCTTTCTCTATTGTTCTAGCTATTCTATCCTTTATATTATATATTGCCTGTAAAGAGCTTATTTTTTTATTTATTTTTTTAGACCTTTAGTGATCCGTGGACCATCTTTTTGTTTTGTTTTTGACCACCACTGCATCGCCTTATATTCCTAACATACATACATACATATACATATACAC
>JAVDPK010018500.1:0-10087 GCA_034780415.1 Cichlasoma orientale | reverse complement strand
CGACAAAATTTCAACTTTCAAACTACCTGCCGCTATTTGCAATCTGGTTAAAGTGGTGTGAAAATGAGGCTGGGATACCGCGGCTTTTTAGGAGCATGACGTGGCGGTAGGTCACAGAAAAAACTGTCCCAGATTGTGACGCTGTTCTCAGTGCATTGTGGGAGTAGCTACATCTGTCTATGTTAAAATTTTTCCAGAGAGCACTTACCTGTGTTGGGGCGGTATACTGCCCTGCTGTGGTGAGGATAGGGTGCAGCAGACTGCTGGACTTCAGCAACAGCCCTCCTCTCTTGCTCCCACATCTCCACTTCAGACTCGGTGGTTCGGGAACCCACATCAGATACATCGCCCTCCTCCCCTTCTGTACTGTTCCTGTAAGGTCGCCGCTGCCAGTTCTGGATAGCCTGTTTACGAAGACCCCAGTTTCTTGAGCCGCATCCAGGTGAGCGTTCGTAACCCCCCTCACCCAACCGGCACTGCATGTGATAATACTGAGCCTCAGGACAGTCCTCCATGGGATGCATCTCAACACTGTCACTGTCATAACCTCCAGAGCCTTGCGAGGCAGACTTGATCCTCCCTGATGCTCTGCAGCAAAATAGAAGGATGGTAATGTAAACGTTTATTGGACTGTCTAACATATCTGACAATGTTTAGTAGGCTAAAAGATCTCGAGAAGCAACACATCATGTCACGATCTAAAACAGCTGAGAAACAAAGTCATTGACATCTATCACTTACTTGTACAATACGTGTGTACTTAGTTTTTATATTTTACAATTCACAGGCCAGTATTTAGATCAGGGTTAGCTCACTGAAGTAGATGCTAATCGTAAAATATTTCCAGTGCCTAAACATCCCTTTAAGGCATATTTGCTATTAATATTTAATCATATATAAATTTGTCCTCATCCCCCACAACCAGTCGTGGCAGATGACTGCCCCTCCCTGAGGCTGGTTCTGTCGAAGGTTTCTTCCTGTTGAAAGGGAGTTTGTCCTTCCCACTGTCACCAAGTGCTTGCTCATAGGGGAACGTCTGATTGTTGGGGGTTTCTCTTTAATTCAATTCAGTTTCAGATAAATATAATGGAATTGAATTAAAAGTGATTTCTAGAAGACTGAGTTGAATAATGTGAATTAGTCACTGAATCAGGGAATTATATCTTAATCATAAACATGATCAGCAAATAACAAAAAAAAAAAATGGCTTTAAAACAAAAAATCTGCATTGTGAAGATTTAATTTGGTCTCATTTAAAACACCTTAACAGCAGAAATAAATGTTTATAATCTGGTTAAAAATTATTATTTTTTGCTCTGTGGATGGTTTCCACTGCATTTGTGTTGTTAATGCCTTTTGAAGCATTTTTAAAAGGTAAACATCTATGCACAGTATTTCTAGAAAATTTTGAAAATTGTGAAAAATAGTGGAGTAGCGAATTTAGCAAAAGGTTGACAGACGGACAACGGACAGACGGCATGGTATCAGATAAGCTCTGCTCACTGCCGTCTGTTGTTGAGAGTGGAGCTAAAAAAAACCAAAAAAAAAACCCAAAAAAAACCCATCTTGATGATCCAAGACCTTTGGGAAAATATTCTGTGGACTGACGAGACAAAGGTTGTACTTTTTGGAAGGTTTGAATCATAAAACTAACAGCATTTCATAAAAAGAACATCAGGCCAACAGTCAAACATGGTGGTGGTGGTGTGATGGTCTGGGGCTGCTTTTCTGCTTCAGGACCTGTACGATTTGCTTTAATTGATTGGCCCATGAATTCTGCTCCGGTCATCAATTTGTGCTCTGAAGCTCAAACACACTTGGGTTATGCAGCAGGACAATGATCCAAAACACACCAGCAAGTCCACCTCTGAATAGCTAAAAAAAAAAAAAAACCCTAAATGAAGGTTTGGGAGTTTCCTAGTCAAAGTCCAGTCTTAAATCAGATTCTGATGCTTTGGCATGACCTTAAATAGGCTGTTCATGCTGGAAAACCCTCCATTGTGACTGAATTAAAACAAAATTCCTCCACAGTGATGTGAAAGACTCATTGCCATTTATTGCAAATGCTTGATTGCAATTCTTGCTGCCAAGGGTGGCACAATCAGGTATTAGGTTTAGGGGCAATCACTTTTCCACATAGGGCCAGGTAGGTTTGGATAGATCTTTTCCCTTAATAAATGAAATCATTTGAAAACTGTACTTTGTATTTACTCGGGTTATCTTTGTTTAATATTAAAATTTGTTTGATTATCTGAAACATTTAAGTGTAATGCACAAAAAAAAATCTAAGATCAGGAAGAGGGCAAATAATTTTTCATGGCACTGTAAATATAGTTGAAACTGCGTTCCTATTAAGGCCATCTCCATGCAAATATTGACTTTAACTTGGCTAATTTAATGGCACACTCAAACATGCAAATGCTACACACAAGTCTCAAATATGCAAATATTACTGTTGTAGCTGCTGTCACTTCTTTGGTTACACGTTCATGTTCTTCTGATCATCTCAGCAAAGACCTTAGGGCATTGCTACACACACTAATATCCTTAAAGGTCCACTGACGACAACATAAGTGCCGGCAGTATGACAGAAGTCGATGCAGTGGACTACTTGTTAAACCAAAACGAGTACTGTCACAGGCAGGGAACAGTTGCATTCCAGATGACTTATAGTCAAATCAGGGCAGCTTTTGTACATTCAAGCTAATACAGTACTTAAAATAACCTCCCAGCCAACACAAGTAATGAGCAGTTACAAATATCAGCCTCTCAAAAGTAGGACATTTTTCTTTTTCTCTGTTTCTTCCATCTCAGTGCTTCTGCCTCTTTTTCTCAGCATAACAAGGAGAGCAAAATGTCACCATGGATCATTTTAGGAATAAAAGTGTAAGAGAATCACAGGTGATACAGCTGCCAGCACTCACCAGAAATTCCAAGTGAGGATGTGCCAAAGCTGAAATGCATAAAACGCCACAGACATGAATTTATATTCCGTGAAAATAAAACTGTGCTCTGTGTTTACGGTTTAAAGAGCAAAACTAGGACAAACCTGGGAGTCACTGCAGTGTAACGAGCCATTTGTAAAGCTATAACATGAACATGACAGACTGCACTAATGTTTTCCCAATATTTAAATCAATAAATACACACAATGTGAAAAGATATAAATGGATCCCAATCATGAGCGCTTGTCAGTAGCAACTGCTAATTAAGGATTTCAGAGTGCACAAAGCATCAAAGAATAAATACAAAACAACTCAATAAGCAGCTGGTGAAAAGCGCTCCCTCTTGTCTCATCTTACTAAACTAACTAACAACATGAGAAGACTTACACTAAGAATGTGAGTATCATTCTCCTGTAACTAGCATTACATCTACAGTGAAGGATTACATTTACAAAAGGTTTTCTTGGATGCACACAAAAACAATGAAATTATAATAAAAAATAGAGTGGTAAGTACTGCTACTACTGAGCTGTACGGATATACATAGTGGTAAAGACCTACATAATACTGCATCATGACAGCTGCATCCACTGAGCTGAGGATGAAAACTGCAACAAGACTGCATAACTGCAAACACAGTCAACCTCTCAGATGCCACTTCTCCAGCTCCACTGACAGATGGCAGCCCCTTTGGTAGAGACACTTTTCGATGGTAACACAGTTAACACTATGAATACTACCACTACTATCACAGAATCCAATGAGCTCTTTAATGCCACTGCAACAGCAAACGTGGAGAATCACAAGTACTAGATCATGTATGCAACATGCAGAGAGTCCCCTCCCTGGAGAAGCCACTCTCCAAACTAAAGTCTCTCAAGAAAGCCCAGAGAGACTTTATCTGCTAACAGAGGTGGATAAGAAGTGCAAGAAGATGCCCGTAAGTGTGGCTCTAGAGAGGCTCGCTGCACTAGCTGCAAGGCTGCAGAGATACTCCACAGAGGCAGAAATCAAGAGTATAAATCTCCTTTTCCAATCACAATAGGACACATGAATGAGGCAGCCAGAGCTGAGAATGAGCAAAAGTGAAAAGACATTACACAACATCCATGCTTAGAGTCTGGTGGACCTCAAAGCAGATGATGGCAACCTCCTAGAACAAAAGCCAGTCAGAAGCACAAAAACAGACATTCAGCAGACTGACTGGTTAACACATGTAAAACAATCCTGATGGTCAAAGATTCCTTCAAGGGTAAAACACTGTTGAACTGCCAGCTTTTGAGCAAAGTAGACAAAAAAGCCACGCTCAGAAGGACACCAGCAGAAGTGTAGTGAAACATCTGTGCCAAATACAGGTGTTAGACTAGTTTACTTCAATCAAGACCAATAATCTCCCAAACACGCAAACCTGATCAAGTGGTGGTGGGAACTCTACTGAGAAGACTGTTACAGTTTGCTACTTCGGATCTGACAAACATAACAGTATAAGCATGCATGTATTTGTTTTTGTGCATCCTCCAGAAAGAGCACAGCAACGCACACCATTCAGATGCAGCAGAAAGGGAATCGATCTGTTCTGCTAAAACTAGGGCACTGAGAGTCTGCATGAGATCTGGGGGGGAGGGGGGGGGGCAGCAAACCTTCTCTGGATGAATCGTGACAGCCCTGACAGAGCACAGGATTCATCCAGAGAAGGGTCACATTATTACAAACAAACATTATTTATTATTTACCAACATTTACAATATTAACTGCTGCCCAGAGATATGCATCTACTCGCAGCAGCCACTTTATTAGCCCCACCAAGGACTTTGGATTGTAAAATTTTCACTGTGCGCCTTTAGTAAATCATGATTACTATTTTTAATAGCAAAAGGGAGTTTGCAGTTGTGCAAACTGAATAAATTTGCCAGTAAAAATGGCATCTGAACACACTCTTTATCCTTAAACAGCTATTAATAACTGAAGGCAGAAGGCTTGGACAGTTGTTCTCGGGCGTCTGTGCGTGTGTCGTGCCACAAGTTACTTAATGGGGAAGGCCTGGCAAGTTTTTAGTGACGTCAAAGAAGTGAACACATTCATGCACCAACTGGGGATGACAGTTGGGTCAGTGCACTACGGCACGCCATGTGTTTGAAATCTCCAGTGGAGACCCAGAAATACTTCAGTCACACCTCGTGTAGTGAGGCGCCTGACCTGCGCCAGTGTTGCCACTGAATGAGAGTCCCTGTGATGTGTGATCGAATAGATTCCATTTTTAGTCAGTGTTCGATATTATAACGCGATGTTCACATGAATACTTGTCGACTACTGTGTTCACAAATTTGGACATTAGGAATATGTATGAAACAGTCTCAGTTTTAAAAAAAAATGACAGTCACTTAATTGAGGTTTTGCAAACACATGACCACTGACATCAACTTGTGTAACAATCATGGTGACAATACAAGATCCAATGAACAAGGCCCCAGTTACGTAGTTACACAGGCCAAGAGATTGGACCGCCACCATCTGGCAACCACCAGTCACGAAGGAAAACTGAATATTTCCCGTCCAGTTATGAGTGGTTGCTCAGTGACAGGGAAAATGATTAAGTCCCAGTCATACAGGCCTACAGACTGGTCCATGACCCCCTGGCAACCACCTGTTGCTAGGGAAAAACATATATTCCCCAACCAGCTGACAAAACCTTCTTGTAATTGCATTGGTTGCTAACATATTGCTGCGGTCGTAGTTTGGATGGAAGCGACCGACTTGGCTAAGTCTCTGATGTGTAGTGAAATTATGAAAAGTGAAACACAAACCGCAAATGGAACCCATAAAAATTGAAACATGTTGGCTGCAGCGCTGAGGCACAACTTTTACTTTGAAGGTGAACCTTCTTCATTTCCTGTTTATGCCGCACTCTCTCAAGTTGTACTACTGGCTGGCAGCTGGTGAGTATTTTTAGACAAACATGGAAAAGTACAGTGTTACCTGGCAATCTGCAAGCAACCAAAGAAATCACTGAGAGGTTTTTGGTTCAGCACCTTCTTTACAACCGATTTCACCCAGCAAGAGCCAAGCCGTCAGGGAATACACATTTTCCCCTAGCAACCGGTGGTATCACAACCAAATCCCAAACAATGTGTGCATGATGTCACATGAGAAACGTCAGCATCTTACTGTAAAAGTCCTGAAAGTCTGTAACAATTATCTGTTTATTTTTAAAACAGTTCTATGAAATACTGAAAAATTAATTGCCATCAAATCCCCTTCAGACTGTTTGCTCTGGTCGAAAACACAAGGCTACACAATTAAAATAACTGTGATGCCCTGCATGGACTCTATATAATCATTTCCTGTTTTACTTTGAAATATCTTACCTGGTTTTATTGTTGCTAATTTCTCTCTTTGTTTCTATTTTTCTGCCACACCTGTTTCCCATGGCCTAATTAGTATTTATACAGCCATGCTTCTTTTTGTCCCATGCACAATGTCGAGCTTTCCAGTATTTTCTGTAACTTTGTGATTCTCTTGTGTATGACCTGATTTTTATTTTATTTTTTTGCCTTAGCCCTGTAATTTTTGCGTGGGGGAGTTTTGGGATTTTTAGACAGTTTTTGGACTCTGCCTCTTGCCTGCCCCTCTTATCAAGTGTTTGCTTCTTGAACTGCCTACCTATGCATGACCCAAGCTTTGAACACTGAATCTGGGTTATGGGCCATTATCCGGCTTCTGAGGCTACTGTTTGGTTCAGCCAGTACAATAACATAAAACAGAAGACAACAAATACCAACTTTTGAGAAGGTGTACTGAACAGATGTTTAGAAGTAAGCAAAAGTCTTATGTATGTGTTTTGTCAGAAAAAAGTGTGGCATACCAGATAAATGAGACGAGGACGAAAGAGAATGAACATGTTTTTGATTTAAGGGCAAACCCATGGATTAAGTTCATTGGTGGGGACCTTACATGGTCCTGAGGACTGAGGCTCAGGTGGATTGAAGGATAAACATCTGGACATCTGCCATTTTTGTGTTTAAAAGTTGACCCGTGCAATAAGAATACTGTTACTGTGACACATGCATAAATGTGCACGTTGATCTATTTTTTTCCCACCCAGGAGTCACATATTGTGACATTCAGACGTTAATCTAACAAACTAACAATTTCATTTTATTGCTTTTATCCAATACCAGAGAGAAGTAACACAAAAGTCAGCCTCTGTGAGCATTGCTGCAAAAAGACAGCTCAGTTCAGCTAAGCTCAGTTTTGTTTCACTAAAATACCAGTATTATTGGGCGACACTGATATTTTTCACTGGTTGTTTTTGTTTATGAGTGGCTCCATAGTTTAGCAGGTTACACATTTGCTTGGCAAGCAAAAGGTTGCTGGTTCAATTCCAGGAGACCGGAAACACAAATGCCCTTTCGAGCTGCGTCAGGGAGGGCATCTGGTGTAAAGCTCTGTCAAATCAAACATGGCGCTACCCACCGAGGTGACCCCTTGCGACACGGGAGCAGTAGAAAGCTCTTGTTTATGTGATGCTGGGGTGAAAGTAAGATGCACATTTTGTAGTCCACCTTCTGGACAGTGTCGTTTTAATACGGCAGACATCTGGCGTCACACTGTTAAGGAGTCAGTGTCCATCGGCATCAAGAAGTAGTGAGGAAAAGGAGATAGGAGGTAACCATTTGGACTATTTCAGTGTACATCGTTTTATTTCTTCCCTCTTGATTGTTTCCACCTGTGTCTGATTCCCCTCCTCTGTGACTGGCTTCCCCGCCTTCCTGACTTCCACCTGTGGTTAATCTGACCCGTGTATGTGTAATTAGTCTTGCTCTCACCTCGACACCTCGTATGTTTGACCTCTGTTTCTCTACCTCTCATGCTGCTTGTGGGATTCTTGCTTTATGTCTGTTTTTTTGTTATATTTTTGGGTCAGACAATGAAGCCTTGCTTTTTGTCAGTTTTGCCTGCCTCAGCATCCCGCCTCTGGGTCCTGTTTCCAGTGTACCTCGACACTTGTTTGATAAAAGCTCTTTATGGTACAATGGTAGTATGAATGGATAACATTTCGAGACTGACAGTGGAAGGTCTCACTATGTGTCGAATGTGCAGCTTTGAACTAGAAGCAGTGTGTTGCTGACCCACCCTGTGCTGGGGGAGGAACGTCTCTCTGACACTTGGTACATTCCCCTCGTGCTCCCAGAGATGCTTGAGTTTCTCTGGGGAGAGAGAGACAAAGAAAACAAAGAGTCAGAACAGACGGAAACATGTTATTAATAAAATGTTAGGCTTACTATGTTTCCTCAGCGGGCTCAAACCTTATTTTACGGACTGATCTTTATGACAATTTCATGATAGAGAAATGTGATCATACATATTTTACAACAGACATAATATGATAAGACATCTAATTTAAGGACAAGATACTATACGTATTACTAACAAACAGCTGTCACACTAAATTAGAACCACTACAAAAATAAATCGAGTACAGAAGCCTGCTTAAAAAAAAAAAAATCCCACTGGAAGGAGAATAAAAATCATAGAAAAATGAAACAGCAGCCTATTTTGCAGTTATCGGGGGAAGGTTACCTAAACGTATCTTAAACAGGCTCTGGCTGCTCTGATTTTTGTCAAACAGAATATAATCATGACTGAAATGAATAACAAAACTGGTCTTCTAATTAAAGTTAATTGCGTGTGGTTTAGTGATGTGTTTTCAACACATTTTCCTGACTTGAGTAGGCACCATACTGTGCAAACAAACACTGCATCTAAATGAACTAACCTAACCTGCACATGTCTTTGGACATGCCAATTAACCACAGGTTTGGTTAATTGGCAATTGGTTAATTGGCAATTACATTGGCCACAGGTGTAAGCGTGAACGTGATTAGCTGTGTGTCTCTGCGTTAGCCCTGGTTAGACTGTGACTGGGTCCAGGGGGTACTCCACCTTGTGCCACATGACAGCTGGCACAGGCTCCTGCAACACTGAACTGGATAGCCTGAAGAAAATGCATGGATTGACAGTAGTCAAAATATCTTTCTCTAGAGCAAAATGCTGCATGGGCCTGACTGACTGAGCAATCAATACATCTGTTCATCACTGCAGAGAGAACCCCACAATCTAAAATATTTGGTTGCAGCTCTGAGAGCAGGTTTTTTAAATTTATTTGCTTGTAAGCGTGCAATCTGACTCTCTCCATTTGCCAGTGCAAAATCTTCCTTGTTGCTCTTTCACACCACACTCAAAGCTGCATGTGCACTGAAGTATGCGTGTGTGAAGCAGTGCCAGGTGGAACTCTGTGTACCAAACCGGCGACGTGCCACAGAGGGAAAATGTGCACAAGCACAGACACTCTCACTCCCTCTCTGGCTCTCTTTTTCTCTGCTTCACTCACACAGCTTGTTTGTGGGCTACTGCCAGTGAAAATGGACCGTGGAGGAAACAGGCGAGCATCATCCGTGGCTTTCATTCCTGGACAGACTGCAGTGAAGACAGAAAAGGAACACATCTCCAAGAAATGGTTTGAATCAAATGCATTCATCTGGAGGGATAACTCAATTGGGTGACTTAAATTCGAGCCAAACTCCAGCATTTGTCTATTTCTACCTCTTCTGCTCTCTGTTACAAACCCAAAACATAATAAAACACAACAATCAAAATAAAGCTGCTGTATATTCCCCTTCCTTGTGAAGAAATACATTACAGTCAACCTGGATTGAACTAGAGACTGAGCAGGAAAACCATCCCTTCTCTCACTGCCAGTCCTAAAATACCCCTGTCACTCTAAAATCTGTCTCTGAGGAAGATAAGGGCAACCTTGCTGAGGCCGCATAGAGAGATAGAGACATCACTGGGCTTCCCTTGACAGTGTAACAAGGTGCCAACAAGTTAGTGCCTCCACACTTGTACTTGTCATGCTGATTATTCACAGTCCTACAGTGCACAAGCATGGAGACATGAAACTGACTGAATGTAGGTAGTCACAGGTCGTGTGGCTCTCTAATAATTCAGTTCAATTTTATTTATATAGCGCAAATCCACAACTGTCGCCTCAAGGTGCTTTATACTGTGGGCTACAGACCCTACAATACTAAAAAAAAAAAAAAAAAAAAAAAAAATCCATCATCCAGCAAGCACTTGGCAAC
>JAVDPK010018499.1:0-10092 GCA_034780415.1 Cichlasoma orientale | reverse complement strand
ACAATATTATCGTTAATCGCAATAATTTCTGAGACAATTAATCGATTAGCAAAATTTGTTATCGTGACAGGCCTAACCGTGATAGGATGATACCTGTGCGGCAAGTCCAGTTTATAAATATTCCACAGTCAGCTGTTAGTGGTATTATAACAAAGTGGAAGCGACTGGGAATGACAGCAACTCGGCCACGAAGTGTTAGGCCATGTAAAATCACAGAGCGGGGTCAGTGGATGCTGAGGCACATAGTAAAGCGAGGTCACCAAGTTTTTGCAGAGTGAATCGCTACAGACTTCCAAACTTTATGTGGGCTCCAGATTAGCTTAAGAACAGTGTGTAGAGAGCTTCATGGAATGGGTTCATCCAAGCCTTACATCACCAAGCACAATGCAAAGCATTGGATTCAGTGGTGTAAAACACTTTGCCACTGGAGCAGTGGACACGTGTTCTCTGGAGTGATGAATCACGCTTCTCCATCTGGCAATCTGATGGATGAGTCTGGGTTTGGCGGTTGCCCGGAGAACGGTACTTGTTTGATGGCACTGCGCCAAGTGTAAAGTTTGGTGGTGGTGGGGAATTATGGTGTAGGGTTGTTTTTCAGGAGTTCCTGTTCCAGCATGACTGCACACCAGTGCACAAAGCAGGTCCATAAAGACATAGATAGGCGAGTTTAGTGTAGAAGAACTTGACTGGCCTGCACAGAGTTTTGACCTCAATGTGATAGAACACCTTTGGTATGAATTAGAGCGGAGACTGCAAGCCACGCCTTCTGATCCAACATCAGTGTCTGACCTCACAAATCCGCTTCTGGAAGAATGGTCAAAAATTCCCATAAACACTTCTGAACTTTTGTGGAAAGCCTTCCCGGAAGAGTTGAAACTGTTAGAGCTGCAAAGGGTGGGCCGACATCCTATTAAACCCTGTGAATAAAGAATGGGATGTTACTCAAGTTCATATGCGTGTGAAGGCAGATGAGTGAATACTTTTGGCAACATAGTGTAGTTTGAAAAAACTCTGAAAAACAAACTTCACCTTTGTTTTTACCTCAAAGAGCTGTTGACAGTCTCTGTAACAGCCTTTGGGTGATGTACAACCTGAATTGTGTTGCCAAGAATACGAAACCCAGAAGCGGCTTATCACAATGTGACAACAATAAATCTTTTTTCTGGGCGCTAGCTCAGCTCAGTAGCCAATAACTGCATGAGACATTTGCTTTCACTGGCAGCCTTTGGGTCTCAGTGGGTCAATATTTATGTTTCCTTTGCTCTTTCCAGCAAGCTCGAGAAGCAGAAAGAGAAGAAGAGAAAGGAGGAACAGAAGAGGAAAATAGCCAGCTTATCGTTTAATCCTGAAGACGAGGAAGAAGAGGAGGAGAATGAAGAGGAAGAGCAGGACTGTGAGTACTTGTTCTTTAGCGTGCTAAGGCGTCACTCATTTGAAGCTGTTTTAATTTAGTATAGTGTACCTTTGTTCCTTTTCTCTCAAAGATTTTTGAAAGAGTAGTTGTAAAACAGCTAACTGATCATCTGCAGAGGAACGGTTTAATTGAGGAGTTCAGTCAGGTTTCAGAATTCATCACAGCACAGAAACTGCATTAGTGACGGTTGCAAATGATCTTCTCATGGCCGCTGACAGTGGACTCTTCTCTGTGCTTGTCCTGTTGGACCTCAGTGCAGCTTTTGTTCCTGTTGACCGTAACATTTTATTACAGCGATTAGAGCATGCCATAGGTGTTACAGGTGCTGCACTGCAGGGGTTTCAATTATATTTATCTAGTAGATAAATAGGTTAATTAATTATGGAGTTCCGCAGGTTTCTGTGCTAGGACCAGTTCTATTTACACTATACATGCTTCCCTTAGGCAGTATTATTAGAAGGCCTAGCAGCTATGCAGCTGATACCCAGCTGTATCTATCCATGAAGCCAGATGGCACACACCAATTACTTAAACTGCAGGAATGTCTTAAAGACATAAAGGCCTGGATGACCTCTGATTTCCTGCTTCTAAATTCAAGAGTAATTTCAAACTGAGTTTCTGTTATTACTGTGGCCCACCTGCAGTACCTTCATGGCCCACCAGGGGACCACGGCCCACACTTTGGGAATCACTGACTTAGAAAAATACTCGTATCTTTCTGCTAAATGTGTCAGAAGCGGGGGGAAGGCATATGGTAACAACAGCAGTAGTGTAGGAGCATGTATGTATGAAAAACACAGCTGAAGCCACACAGCAGAAAGGTAACAAAACTGCTTCGTTGTAGTTTTTTAAAGTGGTTTTGAGCGATAGTTCTCCAGGCTTTCTGAAGATCTTTTGGTTGCTTTTCCACTCTTTTTCAGTCCAGTCCTTGTACCTGCCAATTTACAGATGAATGTTTTTTGTTTGTTAAGCCACTTACCACTGACCTATGAATCATTCAAGCATTAAAAAAGCCACCTAACTCAAGGGAGTGTTATGTCTAGAGACAACTTAACAAAGAATCTATTTTAAATTGTGTCTTTGGGCACTTGGCTTCTAGCAGCCTGTCACATAATTTGTTCCCATTTCTTTAGTTGAATCTACCAAAAATTCCAAAGATAACACAGTTTGATGGGCAGAAAATTGTAGTTTTGCATGAACCAAGTGGATTCCCAAAGAGCTATTAGCCAAAAACTTGGCTTAGCTCAGCGTGGTGTGCAGCATGTCCTTAAAAAATTTGAGAACCCTGGACAAGTAGAGGACAAAAGATGAAGTGGCAATTCTAAAAAACTATCTACAGGAGATGAACAGTACCTGAAAGTCATGTCCTTGAGAAACAGGAAAAGTCCAGTCTTCAGAACTGATCCATCTACTGTTTGCAAATGTCTCATTAGAAATGGTCTCAAGGGGGCTGTCGAGAAGCCGTTTTTTAGAGATTTTATTTTGGGGATTTTTGCCTTTGTTCGACAATTTACCAGTGAAGAGGGAGCAAGAGCAGGGGAAGAGCAAGGAGAGACACGCAACAAATGGTTGCAGGTTGGACTCGAACCCAGCCTGCTGCATTTCAGACGTTAGGAACTGGGGTGCCTGCTCAACCCGTGAGCTAAACTGGTGCCCAAGAAGCTGCCCTTAAGGAAGGGAAGCGGGGAGAAAAGGCTGCGGTATGCCACATTACATAAGAACTGGACTGAAACTCAGCGGCAACAAGTCGGATGGAGCGAAGAATCCAGATTTGAAATGTTTGGTTCAACTTGTCAGTTTGTACGGAGGAGGTCAGGAGAGAGTTGTACAGTTGTGGATACAACATGACATACAAAATTGTGGATATTTCTGTCATATTTTCTCTCCTGCATGACCGACCATTACTTGACAACTACGTCTAGCTTTTATTTGCAGTCTATGTAGTCGGTACAGCTGCTAATTTGTCCAAGTCTTGTAAGAGATTGTAGGAGTCTTAATGGGACTTAATGTTTAAAAAAAAATCATTTGAAATAACAATCCCGTATCTAAAAGTCTGTTTGATAGAGCTGAATCAGAGCTTGTTTCTTTAACTATGATTTTTGTACTGCTAAAACATAAGCTTTCCATATCACATCATATCTTATTGATCTTTAACTCTGTCTAGTAGATGCTTCGGTTAAGAAGAAAAAACTGGGGAAAAATCCAGATGTGGACACAAGTTTCCTTCCTGATCGAGACAGAGAGGTGAGGTCGTTGTAAATGAAACTCCATGAGCGTGTGATAACATAACACTGTTCCAATTATGGGAATTTTTAGATGTATATCTGTTACATAAATTTTACTTTTACATTAGCCACAGAGAAATGTTTAGCAGTGCTCTGCTTTACCCGACAAGCTGCCAGACAATCCAAAATTCAAGCAACACTAAGTGATGACTGATTACCTATCCGCGTGCACTTCCTGTGCACTTTCAGTTGCCCGTGTCAGCAACACACAAACAGATGTCGGAATAAGTGTCGTGTTGTTTAGCAGGTGGCGTGCTCACACCTGTGGAATGTGATTGTCTTCAAATATAAACCCTGTTTGTAAACCCTTTCGCTCCACTGATGGTGTTTGCTTTGTGCGTTCAGGAGGAGGAGAACCGGCTGAGAGAGGAGCTCAGGCAGGAGTGGGAGCTCAAACAGGAGAAGATTAAGAGTGAGTATCAGGATTACAAACTGTAGTGAGAAGTACTTTTACACTAAATACAAGCAGGCAGGCATGAGCTACTGATTCTATGGTGACAGTTTCTACACTTTAACCGAAGGGAGTGCCTCCTGAAGCATTTTTCCCTGAGGGCAACGTGTTTTTTAGCTGTTTGCGATGGGAGTGTCACAGATTTTCACTATGCGAACTGGGCAGTGTGACAAGGCATGTGCTCATAACTGTCACTCGTCTCAAGAGCTTGGAAACAACCCTCCACTGGACTTCTTCGTTTCACCTCTCATCCAAGAGGCTTCTTCAGTTATAAAACCAGAAGGTGGAGAATCCCAAGTATTTAACCCGTTAACACAGAGCGAATAAGAGTTTTTCCACATCTCCACTGCTCTCTCCACCGTGTGGGTGGGTGTGGGTGTGAGTGGGGAGGACACAGGAGCGAATTTGGGGGCTTCCTGCGACAGGAGTGTCACTAATTTTCACTATGCTAACAATACTGGCAATACTAGTGTGACAAGGCGTTGCTGTGCACGTTACTGTCACCCGTCTTAAGAGCCTGGAAAAAAAAAAAAGAGCAGATTTGCGCGCTTCCTGCAACGGTGCGGGTGAAATTACCGTAATGCTGGCTGTGAAGCACAATTTCTCGGCTTTCAGAAATTATTGAATTTTTCCAATAGGACAAACCATCACGTAATTACGGTAATGCAAACATGTCGTGATGATACGCTCAGTGTTAAAGGGTTAAAGCGTAGTGGGAGGGTTGTCCCCTTTGGAGGTGGTCGTTGACCCGCTGTTAATCATGCGCACATCACATGAGAGGTAGAAGCCCTGGCGGTCTGATCCCCAGCTACTGAAACTAGCCCCACACTCCCACAAGATTCATATGAAAAAATAACTTGCTGTCAAAGTGTCCTCGAGGCCTTATAGATGAACGCACCCAGAAGACTGCTGGCATAAAAAATCCTTTGAGGGACAGAAATGTAAATGTTCTTCCTTAAAAACAAAAATAATTGTTTTATGTGTACGGCACCTTTCTTAAACAGATCTATTGAACAATACTGTTATAAGTTTCTCCTCTGCAAGTACTCTTATTTGACAAGTCATTTGTGACAAATTACTAACTGAGCCGTTGAGTCTGTTCTTTCTTGAGTGAGTCTGTTATCCTGGAGAGGAACTCAAACACCATCATCATGACCTGAAGGTAGCAACTGTAGTCCTCTTCTCCTGCAGGCTTAGTAACCTCAGCGTAGCACATGCAGTTTGCTATCTGAGGCCGGTTCTGTTTAGATGGACCCTGCAGATTGCAGCAGTTCTGCAGAGATGAAAGGGGAATACCAGGTGCCACAATAGCAGGTGACCGTGTTCCTAAGGCTAGATTCCATACTGAAGAGGCCTGGGCTCGAGTCTGCCCCCGGCCATTTCTTGAAAGGCACACATTTTTCCACTTTGACTGTTTCATAGAAGTCCATATTGCGTGATATGAAAATATTTGTGACCATAAAATGCTAGGAGCGCATCCTAATTAAAAGGTTGCCATTGCATTATTACTATTAAATTACTGTGGCAGTACAGCAGTGTGCAGCCCTCTCTGTCAGCATAATAATGGTGTATATCTGTGTCATCAGATGAGGAGATTGAGATTACATTCAGTTACTGGGATGGCTCTGGACATCGAAAAACTGTTAAGGTAAAGATTGATACAACACGCTCTCTGTAGACAACTCAAATTGAGGCAACACTCCACACAAAGCATTCTCTTCTCATGTTTTCATTTTGTCTGCGTGTGTTTCTGCTGCAGATGAAGAAGGGTAATACCATCCAGAACTTCCTGCAGAGAGCCCTGGAAGTCCTCAGGAAGGACTTCAGTGAGCTCAGGTGAGCTTAGATATGCTTGAAAGCTTCAAAGTGTTCTTTTCCACTAGGATTGATTGATAGTGCTGGAATTTACAGTTTACAAAGTTAGCTGAAACTGCTCTCATCTTGACAGCAGTGGAAATGGGCATTCAGAATGCGTTGGATATGTTGATCACTAAAGACCATCCAGCTGAATACAGCATTATTTGAAGTTGACACTGATGAGCAGCCATATCAGCAAACGGATCTGAAAGGCTTTTAAAAGTATAAAGCAAAGCTGTTCTCTTTGTTAAAAAAAAAGTTAAATGGAGGACTCCTTCATGGTTCATGGCCACACAGCTTCACAAAAGCCTGACAATGGTGTCGGTGCTGTCTGTGAATCTCATTCCTCCCGCAGTGCTCACCTGGCAGATTTCTACAGGAATTATTTGGCACGTCTCACGTGTCTCTGTCAGCCTCTCCAGCTTTCAACGCTACACTGATAACCTGAAATGTTGCTGTTGGCCACACTCTTTTATTTCAGATCTCATGGAGGCTTCATATTGGATGGAGGGTGAAAAAAAGCCACCTGGGAGTTAGTCATGACAGATTGATAATTTTTTTTTTAAACTGTGCTTATTTTTTCCCTGCTGTGCAGGTCTGCTGGAGTAGAGCAGCTGATGTACATCAAAGAAGATCTGATAATCCCACATGTAAGCGCTGTGGCACACCCAGTAACCTGCTGCCAAACTGTCACTTCACTTTTTCTCCTTTTTTTTTTTTTCTTCTCTTTGTTTAAACACCTACGCGCCTGTGGCTACAACCCAGTTACTTTTTGATAGTTAAGTGCAGTTGCGCTGTTAGATTGTGTATCTTCTATCACTGTTGGAAAGAGAGCCTTTGTGTTTTTGATCTGGTGTGAGTTGTGAAATTTTGATACAGTTTGTAGTATGATTTTAAAGTTTTACGTTATTTTTCTCTCTTTCTCCTTCAGCATCACAGTTTTTATGACTTCATTGTGACCAAAGCCAGAGGCAAATCAGGTAAGCAAGCATCAGCAGCTTCCACACTGTTGAATAATTTATTACCAAAATAATACAGCGCAGGTTTTCCACATTTCTCTCTGCAAACAGTGAGATCATTTTTATTTATTACATTTATTTACATGTTTATTAAACAACAAAAGTCAGCTGTTAATTTCATTCAATGGCAGATTCTTTGTTCCTTGTTTGGAGATTTACAGATGTGTGTTTATAAAATAAATAAGTTGGGCAGATGTGCTGCAGGAAAGCAGGAAAAAAATGCCTCATCAAAGCACACTGTTTTGTTATTAATCCACTGAGTGTAGTATTTATTACTTCTTTCTTTACACTAATGGCATTTTGTGCTGTTGAGGTTGACCGCGCAGCATCCTCAACCGCTGGATGGCCTATTTGTCACCACAACACCTTGTATTCGGTCCCAGGCAGCAAAAGAATTCATTATAATCGCTGACCAAGCTGTTTTTACTCTAGTGTGACAGAGGCCTTAAGAAGCCGCAGCGTTCGCATGTTTGTTCGTTTTTTGGAGCCTGAGGTGGTCATATTTGGGCAAGATGGTGGCGTTCAGCTTTATTGGCACGTTGCATTCATAAATTTGAACATTTTAATATGGGAGTCTATGGGGATTGGCTCACGTTTGGAAAAAGCCTCAGGTGGAACTGTAGTTTTAGGCAATTATTTAATTAAATAGTTAACATTTTGCAGTATTAAGTAGACAAAAAAATTGTTTCCCTCTCCAGCATTGACTGTACTGAGAATTATCAGTGAACTACTGAAGCTGTAGAAAATGATTGTCAGATAAGTGCATTCCAAGCTTCGCTATTAACCTCTGTATGTTATCATGACAAAATCTCGCCTCTGAAATTCTTTCTTTGTTAAATGCTTCGTGCTTCTTAGTTTGCTGCTTTACCCGGTTGATGGTGTTTCTCCACAGGCCCTCTGTTCAGCTTTGACGTCCACGATGATATCCGACTGGTCAACGATGCCACTGTGGAGAAAGATGAGGTGAGGAAAACGGTTTGATTAGAGAAAAGTTACTTCTTTTTATTTGTTTTTAGCTGATTGGAGCGGTTGATGCTAAACATAAAAGAAAGAACTGTAGGTTAAATCTGTTTCTAGTGTTGCTTTGTGTAAAGAACTCCTAAGAAAGATAAAATATTTCTCACC
Source organism: Cichlasoma orientale (assembly GCA_034780415.1). NCBI lineage: Eukaryota > Metazoa > Chordata > Actinopteri > Cichliformes > Cichlidae > Cichlasoma > Cichlasoma orientale. The sequence continues at coordinate 1,941 of JAVDPK010018499.1, read as the reverse complement.
CAGCATGTGACACAGAGGAAGAGAGAAATAAGAGCATGAAACAATAGTGAGAAATGAAAAGAAAGAATGTATTGGTGAACACAGACAGGCGAGCAGAGGTTAGAGAGACAAGCAAGGCCTTCAACACTGCATGTACTGTATGTAGATTAAAAACTTTGAGGGAGCATCAATTCTGGAATAAAGGGGAGAATTGTGGGATTAGTGGGATTAACAGTATTTTAATTTTTAAAAGGTCCTAAATTATCCTTGGTGGCAAAGTTTGCTCATAAATTATTATTATTTTTCTTATTTAATACCCTGACCCTGATGAAGAGGAAATGTAGGATCCAAGCGTCCTTGCTTAGAGCAGGGATATCTTGAGCCGGGGCTTACCGAGGGGCTTGTTATCAAGCATCTGGTGGGCAGAGCCACACGGGTCCACCCTGCTGTGGTTCCACAAGAGCCGTAGGGGTCTTGTGCCATGTGGATTGGGCAGCAGTTGAAGGCAGGTTCCTTGGAGGTCTGATCCTCGACTGCCCCGACTGGTTTTAGGGACAAAAATATATGTATATCTCTGTAAAATGTAATCCCTATTCATGTTGAGATGTAAAAACAAACCGAAATATTTAATGCAGCTGTGCTCTTTTGCCTAAAGTCTCATGCAGGTAAAGTGGTGCTGAGGAGCTGGTATGAGAAGAACAAGCACATTTTCCCTGCCAGTCGCTGGGAACCATACGATCCTGAGAAGAAATGGGACAAATACACGGTGAGAGTCATTTTTTGATTAGAAAAAGTACTCAGCTGGTTAATTACCCAGTTTTGCTTTAAGGGAATCTCGGGGCCTTCGGTGCAGCTTTGGTGATGAGGCTCTGTGTGGCCTCACCTCCAAAGCTGCAAGAAAAGCTTTGAAACTGAGCCAACATTTGTCAGGTTAGTCGTTAATTGCAGGCGCAGCACCAGACTGTGAGGCAGACGAGAGGGAGGAGTATATTTTCCACATGTTCATTTCAGTTTCAGTTTAGTTCTATTTATATAGTGCTGTTTGACAATGACAATATCATGACAAGGTGCTTTTATATTGGAAATAAAATCCCCACAATAAGGAGAGAACCCCTAAAGATCAGGCGATCCCCTGTGAGAAAGCACTTGGCAAAAGTGGAAAGGAAGAACTCCCTTTTAACAGGGAATGACCTTTGTCGGCTAGACTGGATGAGGTGAGGAGCAAAAAAGACAGAAAAGAGGAGCATAGAGGGACAAAAGTCAATGACATGCACTGGTGACATACAGCATAAGAACATGGGGAGTGAAAAGAAGGTAAACTAGAAGTGGTCAGTGCATTGTTGGAAATCTGTGAGGTGGTGGGCCCGGCAACCTGATCCTGTGGCATCCTGAGTAAGCTAGCAGTGTGAGAGCAAAGTGCTCTGCAGGAATAATACGTTCCTCTTGGGTCCTGTGATTTTAAATTTGAGTCTGGATTTAATAGCAAGTTGGTGAAGAGAAGTCGTTATGGGAGAAATGACTTTCTGCTCCCTGAACGAGGCTTTTGCTGGTTGTTGACAGGATGTGGTGAGTCATGTAGCACGAGTTTTCTTTGCAGTTTTTACGAGGAATAATAGAAGTCCAAAGCTTTTTACTGTTGGATTGCAACAATGAGAGCTTATTTTCCACTTTTGTGATTTTAATTTTTTAAATGCAGTTGAGAAACAAACATCTGGCTTTTTAGTGCTGAAAAATTAATATGCACATATATTTCAAAAGTACTGAAACTTTAATGACCACATCAGGGAAGCCGCGCTGCATGCTGCTACTAACAGGGTACTCATGCTGCGGCTATCAATGACTTCTTGCATGGGCTGGCTCCAGAGAATGGAGCTGCAACATGCTGTTTCAAACTTTGGGGGGGGGGGGGTAGAAAGGCCAAGTATATTTTAAATGATCATTATGATGATTGTGTGAGTTATG
>JAVDPK010018498.1:0-10092 GCA_034780415.1 Cichlasoma orientale | reverse complement strand
ACCAAAAAAAAATAAAAAAAAAAAAGAAGAAGAAGAAGCTCAGAGAAGCTCACATCCCCTCTTAGAACAACAACAAATGCACAAGAGCTTCAGAAGAAGAGGACCACGAGAAGTAAAGAACCCTCAGTGGATCTCCAACTACAAGAACGAAGCCAATCAATGTACACTGTCATAATGCATATAATACACCTGTTGCTCTTTTGATTTAGCAAGTGATTTGATTGCTATTGGACCCACAGCCATATCAGGCCCTGATGCGCACAGAGCAGTTTGCTTTAAGCTGAGTTAGGTACTTATGCTTGGAAGCAGCAGAATCTGTTCCTCACCTTCTCTTTTGTTGAGTTTGGCGAATCCCGGCGCGTGGCTGCTGGACAGCTGGGAGGAGCTTCGGAAGGAAGACGGCGGCAGATTGGACACCAGTGCACCGTCACACACGTCTGTCAACAAATAACAAAATACAAACAAGTCTTTAAAGTAACAGTATAATTGATGTATATCAGCATCCTTTTTGCGGGGCTACAATTACCGACATTCCTGAGAGAAATAGAGGTGATTATTACTTAAAATTCAAATGTAAGTCTTTTGGTTCTATTTGTTTTTTATTCCATTTTCAACATCTCGAGACTTGTATGCAGACTTGTTTCCCAGAGTGAACAAAACAAAATTAAAAGGTTGAGAAAAGTGAGGATAGTTTAGAACAGGCATGACAAATCTCGAGTGACAGAGCTCACAGCCCAAGAAAGAAGATGTTACCGGGCATCAGTGCCACATTTTAGCCTCAGTACGCAGGTAAGAGTAGTGGATGTTTCATCTTTTGAATTGCAGGGCTAATGTCAGCTCCAGTCCCTCAGTGCACAGTTAAGTAGTTCACAACAGCAGGAATGTCTTCCCTCTCAGCATGAATACAAACATTTTTGTGCTTCAAAATCAAAAAAAAAAAAAAAAAGATTGAAAGAAGCATCCAAACCTTTTTGCTGAGTGAAAAAAAATAGCTGAGTGGTTCAAAGAGTAGAGATCAACAGCAAAAACCACAATGAGGATATCACAATACCCGACACAGCTGGAAATGGATTAGTCTCCATCTCTTAGCCTGAGTGAAAAACTGATGAAATGTTATAAACAGCGGGGCGGGAGCTCACTGATGCTGAGAGGTAAAAGCCTTGTCTCTGCAAATGATCGGCATTTTAAGATGAGATAAGAAAGTTTATTCAGACAGGTTTTGATAGTTTCATTTGAAAACCTTCAAGAGGCACTAATGACAAAGAAAGTGTTGAGCCTCTGAATATAGCAACATGAGTGGCAGAGCCTAATCATTCAGGAGTAGGTTTAATGTTCCCCAGGTAGAAACAGTTCTTTCAGCTGTAATGGCTCCATATTAGATGAATGAACAGCGTAATAATGTCCAGTTGGATGAGTAAATGGTGTAATTCTGGCTCAATGGATAAATGAATGTTGCAATCATGTCATGTTGTGGAGATGAATGGCATCCTGAGTGACTCATTACAGGCTGGATGCTGATGGGGATGAATCAGTGTTGTCAGAGGAAACCTTCACATCTTTCTCACATTTGGTTTATGGCTGATTCCCTGCAATCAAAACACCATATATTATACATTATGCAATAATTAACATCAATTAGTCTTGTTTTAATTGGCACCGATCCCACAGTCCCCTAGAAACCAATAAAAAAAAAAAAGATCACAAATGGTTTGGGGGTTTTTTTGTCAAATGAAAGAACTGGGTAAGTTTTGCAGCTTTCATCTTTCATTTATTATAGCTACATAAGATAGAAAAATAATTTCTAACTCTTAAAAAGACACACAGCCCAAATGAATGTTTGTTTTACTGTATGAGATTGTCTTTGGTCTGCACAGCGTACTCACATCCCACAGATATACACACAGATTCATGATCGCCAAACCCATAAATATTCATAGTTTTCCTCTGAAGCTGCAAACTGTAAGCTAAAGCCAAACTAATGCCGCCTCCATCCAAAGCCTCTCTGTTAATGGATGTTGTTCTCCACCACTGAGACAAGAGCCAATTACTATGATTCACGCAGCAGTCCGATCTGGGCCCACAACTCTGACAGCAAGGCTTTAGTTTCGATTACTCTGTCAACATCAGTCCACTTCATCTCAACAACACAAGGTCTTCATCCGCCTCCTGATAATTTTAAAGAGGAATATACCATTTCATTTACAGCACCTCTTTTCAAATGAAAATTGTAGCTAGAGCCAACAATAGCAGTCCCATATTTACCCTTACTTAAAGAAAATTTCATATGAGATTATGAAAGAGCAAGATGTAGCATTTTAATTCACTTGCATCGCCTCACAAACTGAACTGTGAAGTCTTGGTATATTTATTCAGTAACTCTGAAAGCCTCGAGACAAAGAAAGGCTCTCCTGCCAAGTATTTGAGCAAACACTTAAATACATTGTAGAGGACAAAGGTGGAATCCAGCCATAAAGATAATGGTCTAAATGTAAACAATGATTTAACTCATGTTTAATTCTAAAACTTCAAAATACAAATAAATTTTGATATCATACTACTGGCATTCGCATACTAGCACATTAAAAGAGTATCATGGCTAAAATCTGTGTCTTGGTGGGCCTTTCAACCAAACTGCAACACATACAAGCACATGGAAAACTGACGAATTAAGATTAGTCAGACCAGGCAATATTTTTCCAGTCTCCTCTAGACCAATTTTGAACCTTTGTGAATTTAGCCTCATTTTCCAGTTCTTAGCAGACAGGAGTGGCACCTGAGGTGGTCTTCTGCTGCTGTAGCGCATCTGCTTCGAGGTTCAACATTGTAGTGAGTTGTTGTAACAAGTGGTTATTTGACTTACTGTTCCTATCAGCTCAAAGCCGTCTGACCATTCTCTGTAAACCCTGGAGGTGGCTGTGTAAGAAAATCCCAGCAGATCAGCAATTTCTGAAATACTCAGACCAGCCCGTCAGGCACCAACAAGCACTTCAAAAATCGCTTAAATCACCTTTCTTCCCCATTCTGATTGCTCAGTTTGAACTTCAGCAGGTCATTTTGACCATGTCTACATGACTAAGTGCACTGAGTTGCTGCCATGTGATTGGCTGATTAGATATTTGTGTTAACGAGCAGTTGAGCAGGTGTACCTAATTAGGTGTTTGGTGGGTGTATATCCACATGGAGGGATAACCTTCTATAAATATTTAGTCCAGCTGCATGTCAACATTAAAAGGCCTTCAGCTTGGCCTCAGTGGCACTGCAATTTGGTTGTAAAATTATTGGGTATTACCTGAGTCTGAACTCTGTTTAGTACAGTTTGTTACAGCAGTTATTAAACCTCCCACTGTATAATGCAGTTATATGGCACTTTATAGTTACTGAAGTGCTGCAGAGGCTTATACATATTTAATTCTACTGTTTTAAATGCCATCCAGCTACTCAACAATCATCAGAAGGCGTCCAGCTCTTTTGTCCTCTGAAGTTCCTCCTGATAGTTTTTATTCCTCCAGGCTTTGCCCTTACAGACACTTGTAGCTGTGGGTGGTGGGGGAGCTCTCAGTATGAAAAGCAGGTGAATTACAGTAGTCTGAAGAGGTGAGATGAGAGGGACGGCTCTCCAGCGCGGAGTGCTGTAATCCCTGAGGAGATAATGCGTGGTGAGAGCACAGCCTCGTTGAGGTAGCAGTCGAGAGAGAGCAGTGGAGTTTAAAAACACTGGGCCAGTTTTCCTCAGCGGAGCTTTGGCATTTAAGAGCCGACATCCCTGACAGTGTGACCAGTGGAGCACAAACACAGACAGCTCAGAGGAAAATGGAGCTAAATGTTGAATACCTGCTGGCCTCTGCAGCCAACGAACCTCAACACTGACCCTGGCTGCGCTGGACGGAGAGCCTTCCTGAATATTAAACTGCTGCACCTTCCCGAAAGCACCTCCTGTCTTTTTGTCAGCTTCAACGTTTAATCGGGGTTAGACTCAAAAAGTAACACTTGTCTTCTGAAAGCACTTTTTAGACATCAGATTACCACAAAAACATTATTCCTTAACAACTTACAACGCATTTACACTGAACAGATGATTCTTAAGTCTAGGGCAGAGTAAAATATCTGCAGGCAAACAAAAGGAGCAGTCTTTGCCTTTGGTAAAACAAAAACTTGACCACCAGAACAGGAAGCAAATATTGACATCTGAGTGATGGGAAATATCTTTTCAGTTCAGTCAAAATCCTCCTGGACACCCATCACTCAGCCTCTGCACTATCCATCAGTTCATACAGTGTCAACTTTATCATTTTGCCAATGTGACAAATGGCCAGTTTGACTGCATTAAAAAGCCTTAAAGGAGTTTTAAAAAATCTCTGGAGGGTAGAAGCCAAATATATTTTATCACCCCTGAAATGACAGACTAATACCAGAGACAAAGTGGCTCATTCACCTGCACTGTCCACTTCTTTACTGAATAGAAAATGCCCATAGAGTCCGTGACAAAGCTGGGGGACCGGGAATACCGATGATCTCCATCCATCACCTCAGCAAACAGAAGGTCCTGCACTCCAGAGCTCTATAAGCTCAACAAACCCAAAGTTCAGTGCCTCTCAGTGTGAGCAGAGCCAACTTATTTAGCCGTTCAAAGCACGTAGCAGTAAGCAGGATAATGAGGCTCCAGCGATGGCTGTTTTTGCTCCAGAGCACTAACAATCATCCTCGAGCAGCAAACATCAATGCTCATTTTACTAATCCGCACAACGTCTACCTCCAGTTTGACCCAAGGGGGTTCAAGCCTGCTCTTGTCTAGATATACACCGAGAAAGAAAGAAAGCATTAAAAATACAACATAGTGAGATACTTTGCATTTTGTTTTTCTTTAGCTCAGCAACACAGTTTTTTTTTCTCGGTGTTGTAGAGCTAAAGAAAACAACCCAAAAGCTTATATTTTGAGTCACAACTGGTGTTTTACAATTGTCCCCAAATAGAGAACATCATCGTTTCATTATCAATTCAGATGTTTTTGCTTTATTTTGCAAAATGTAAGACATTTAGCATATTTAATCCTATCTGGGGCTGTCTCATCTATTACATGGGAGTCTCACTGTTCTTTATTAGAGGTAAAAACCATAAATAGGCACATGTCAAACCTATCAGGTAGAATCATGAAAGCACTTATATTTCAACTTTCTGCCTCTTGTCCAGTCCAGTTGATTGTTTTTGTACATTCAGAATAGCAATTATTTATTAAAACCTTTGTCTCAGTATTTTTAGATAGTGTGCTGTAACTTTACTTCTTTAAGCCCGATTTTACTACACAGCTAAAGCAATCAAGTTAACCCTAGTTTATAGATAGTTTATAGATAGTAACGAAGTACTTCATTACTGTACTGTACTAGATCTTTCAGGTATCTGTACTTTACTTGCGTATTCATTTTTCTGACTGCTTTTTACTTTTACTCCCTACATTTTTACACAAATTTGCAGGTAATTTTAAATGCAATGTTTCTAAATGTTCAACAAATATCAGCAAACACACAAAAAGTGTCTGCAGTTTGTCACACAGTGTGTCTGCTAGCTAAAAGAACAGCTGCTGTATTTCCAGGGAGAGAAAAGAGAGAGAAGTTCACTCAGAGATGTAAGAAAGAGGAGAGGAGAGGAAGAAGAGAGGTTAGATTTAAAGGTGAGGACTGCAAAACAAACAGAGGTATGCTAACTTTGTGTAATTCAAAGATTGTATGAAAATACTGCAGTTTAGTGTGTGATAAATAGGTCAGCTTGCTGTGCTGTATTTACAGTAAAGCTCTGTGTTGGACTGGTGCACAGTGGCTGTGTTTATGGTCAGAGTTACAGGTTACATGAAGTTTAGAAGAGATGAGTTTGAATCAAAGCTGCTGATGCTGAGATTCATTCACTGAATTCAACATTTATGCAGCCTGTAAGCTGTCAGTGTAGGAGATGAAAATCAGCCAAGATAGCTCGTGAAATACTGGGTTACATCTTTTTGAATTCAGTTCATCACACAGAGCAGTAAACCTCAGAGAAGCAGCAGGTCCGCTGATCACAGCCTGCACACCAAGATAATTTACTGGAGCTCACAATAGAAAGCTGTGATTCTTCTCTCCACGCAGAGCCACTACAACTGATCTTAGGGTTCCTTCACCTTCTGAATGCCACTGTAATCCCTGAGTATGCTCATTTTTGTGTTTAGGTGTGGAGGCACAGTCACCCTCTACAATGTAGGACACAGAAAATAGAGCTGTTTTTAAATTCCCTTTCACAGCTTGTGTCCTACATAACAGCTTCAAGCTGAGTACATTCATTAGAATAAAAATTTAGATTGGAATAACGTTTGTATTCTCATGTAATATTATTTTATATTATTACAATAATATATAACGAGGTTCAGTTAGCTTTACACAAAAATAGCTGGTAGAAACGTCCTCCAAAGAGCTACTTTTACTTTTCATACTTTGAGTACATTTCAGAGCCTGTACTTTTTACTTTTACTTACGTAAAGAAGGTGAACCAGTACTTCAACTTTTACCAAAGTATTTTTTAACACAAATAGTTGTACTTCTACTTACTGTAAGTACAGAATGTCGGTATTTTTGCCACCTCTGGTTAAGTAACCCTTTAAGCCCTCAAATAATGTTTCATATTTCTATCTGACAAAATGAACAACCTTAGACTCTTGTAAGAGACATTTGATAGAATTTTCCAGAATGCGATTTGCAATTTAAATAATGGTCACCAAATCTGATGGAACATAAATGAAATATAACAAATCCTACATCCCTTTAGTCACTGTAACAGTACATGGTATCTTCAGTGAATGTGTTGTGCTAGGCAACCTTTGAAAAATGTGCCATATTGCACTTGTATATGTTTTTTTCCCTTTTATAACAAATATGGCCAAAAGGGGGGGGGGGGGTGCATGTGCCCACATTAAAATTTTAAGCATTTGTGATTTTTTTTTTACCACAGTGCTGGCAGAAGAGAATAAAAACACTGAATTAGTTCTTTTAAATTAGTTCTTGTTGATCGTATGGCTGATTCAGATGTTACTCATTTTGTACAGTAAATTCAGGTGGAAAGCCACACCCCCCTGTCTCACATGAGAGTTGTCAAAGACACAGATAGGCAAAGAAAAACAAACCAAAAAAGTAAAAATAAAAAAAAAGGACTTTTTTTTTTCAAGCATCTGAGAACCACTTCCAGCATTCCTGCTATTTTCAGACTTCTCTGGGGATATTTGCACTTACACATTTGTGACTTCACCATGGACCTTAAACTTGTATGGACATTCACAAGGTCAGACTGTTGATTTAAAGTTCTAATGTAATGCTCTGAGAGCTTTGAGAGAGAAAAATGGATAAACAACATGAACAGCAGTGCGCTCCAGCGCGCCCTGCTTTGAAAACAGGGAGTTTTCTAGGCTACACCAGGACAATCTTTGCTCCCTGTTGTCCACTTCCCCAAAATAAAATGTGTGGGTTTTTTGTTGTTGATGTTGTTTTTCTTTGACAGAATGAAAAGAAGCTTTCATAATGCACCTTCTATCAATCATTAATGTGACACTGGAAATATAAGATAAGCAATTATATTTCTTCCTCACTGATGGTTCAAAATACTAGTTCCGCTTGAAGCATTCGATACTTCATTTGGCTTCCTCCTCTTCCCTTCCTGTGTTCTTCCCTGCAAACATCTGCCTGTCTTGACAGCTACCAAACTGAGAGGCTCAGCACTTTAAGTCTTCTGGCTGTGAGCAATGGCAAGAATATTTGGTCCTCATCTCCAGTTCTTTATCCAGATGTCGAACAGACTCCTGCATAATGCTGATTCCTTCTGGCCGTATCCTGCTAGAAAACCACCAGATAATCAACTCATTATGTACAACACAATCTGTGTGTGCAAGGATATACAGTAGCCCACACACAGACACCAGTCTGACGCTGCCTTTGAAATCAGAGAACAATCATCCTCCTTATTGAGGCTCGTTACACTGATCAGCAATGTGGGCGGCTGTGTGGGAGACAGACATCAACCAAATGAAGTGATCAAAAACAGCAACGAGCCACAGAATGACAGCATTTAAAATCTCTTCATCTTGAAATTGCCAGGTTTAACTTGCAAAAAGATACTGATACAGAGTTAAAAGAAGCTGCTAAGAGGCAAGACTTCGGTCAGGTTATACGCTGCTAAAACCTCGAACACTCATCATGAATCATAATGGCAGAAATATGCAGATTCAGAGGGAGTTCTGCAGGAAACACCAATCATACTGATGGCTCCAGGAGGATATATGTTTAATATCCACTAATTCACCAGCAGCAATAAGTAAATGATTTTAATATATTTGTCTCTAAATATCTATTAATAGAGAGCAGCAGAGCAACAAGTCTCTGTGGGGGAAAAAATGGTACAAAATGTAATATTGTTCTGTCATTCAAATAAAATGCAGGGATGTTCAGATCATCCAAGCAACGGCAAATCTAATTTATTTCAAAAAGGAAACACTGAATTGGACACTGGGGATTCATAAAATTGAAAACTGCATTGCACCAGCAGAAGAGCTTACACTACAAACTATATTTATGCAAATGAGTGCGAGGAAAACACAGTGTAACTTTTATCTTTTTTCATAGGGTCAGTAGCCATAAATACGAAGCAGTACTGCGATGTGAAACTATATATTTTTTGTATTCATTTTATTTCATGCTTAACCGGGAATTCTGCATTTATATATTTCGGTTCAGATTGTTTAAAGGGCATTTCAACCTCAGGAATCAAATGCATAAATGTAATTTTTTCCTCTTGCCTGTGGTGCCATTTATCCATCTGGATTCTGCTGTGGGTTGCCTAATTTCGAAGACATCTGTTGTTAAGGCGTCTGGCTTCTCTCGGCTAGAATAGAATTAGATGACCCTCACCTTGTGGTGCACCACACACAAAAAAAAAATACATTTAGTTGAAAAACTCATCAGCATCAGTTTCTCTTATCAGAAATCGTGACCATATCATGTTGGCATGATTTTCTTAGTACTCAAATACACCTGCCACCGCTAGTTAACAATACAGATAAGCCAAGTGGGTATAAAGGGGAGTTTTACATCTTGTCACACAGTTACAAGCCTCTCCTCACAGGGAGATTTATTTGTTAATGGGGTTCACTGGTTCTTGGAAATGCTCCTAACAGGGTTTGTTCATTTTTCTCTTCATGCTCTTCATAAAAGAGTCAAGGCTACTGAGTTTTTCAAAAGTACATTTGTGGCATTTTAAGCACCACAAGGCGCGTGCCTTTTAATTGTATTATACTGAGGAGAAGGCAGACATACAGTGGTGGTCAGAAGTTTATATACACTCGTCGTGGGCATGAGTGTCACGGTAATTTGGGGGTTTTAATGATTGCTTTGAACTGTTTGTTTTTCCACTGTGCTGCCTGGTAGCGCTGTAGTTAGAACTGTTTCCTCACAGTAAGAAGGTCCTGGGTTCAACTCTGCCATCTGGCTAGGCCCATTCTTTGTGGAGTTTACATGTTCTCCTCGTGTCTGTGTGGAATCTCTCTGGGTACTCTGGCTTCCTCCCACAGTCCAAAGACATGCAATTAGAGAGGCAGCCTGTCCAGGGTATGCCCTGCCTCTCGCCCTATGACAGCTGGGATTGGCTCCAGCGCTTCCATGATACTTCAATGATCCCTGAGCTAATTGTGCTGGACTTGGAGGTGCCGTATTTTGAACAAGAGATACTTTTACTGAAATGCAGGACTGCACGACAACATAAACAAGTCTATTCACTAATTAATTATCAGAGCTATGAAAACAAGAAAACGGTGCCTGTCTACATTGAAAAGTACCAGTTACTGCATTGTGCTTTACATTGCATCACATTAATTATAGTCGTTACATTTGGTTAAACAGAGAAATTCTGTGCTCCCTGTGCTAATAATTTGCAGTATTAACGTAACATGTTACTGCCAGACCAATCATAGCTGTTGCCATGCAGTAAAGTTACTTTTCTGGGAAGATGCGCATGGTCGGGCTCATCTCAAGGGGAGATGAGGCAGCCTACAGAGAGGAGGTCCTGAAGCTGACAGCCTGGTGTTCAGAG
>JAVDPK010018497.1:0-10093 GCA_034780415.1 Cichlasoma orientale | reverse complement strand
TTCGACGCTGAAATTTTACGTCGACAAATTTTTGTAGTCGACGTCATCGATTACGTCGCTGAATCGTTGCAGCCCTAGAGCGCACATTTGTAAAAGCATGTAGCAGCGTCTGTTGAGTCATCCCAGCTGTTCATATTTACAGTGCCTTGTTCTGTGCACGGGCAGTCATATCAACTCAAAAACCAATTCATTCACTTTGGTTGCCGTTATGCATGGAAGTGCTAAAAACTAATGTTGGGGGGGGGGGTAAAATACAATAAAAGACAGGCATGGTTAATGCTGAAATCTGTAGCATATTGAAAGTTTAACCAGCAGAGAAGATGAGAGTATCTTGTGTTGTGATGGTGTTTTTTTTTCTGTTGTTGTTATGCAGTGAAATGTCATCAGTACTTGGTTAATTAATGTTCATCATCAGGAACGAAGCAACGGACCAATTCAGGTCAAATTCACGTGACGTGATCGACTCCTGTGGCTGACTTTGAGTCCATCACCGGTGGTGTTGCTGAGCTTATTTAATGTTGAGAACGTTTCTGGTAAGAGGCCAAATAATTCAGAATGTGCTCGCCGAGGCCTTCACGTGTCATATGACTGCAGGGTTAACAGCCTCGCTTTAAAACACTTATACGTGAGTTTGTCATAAATTCTGGGGGGAAAAGGTTGAATTACACTGATTAAACTCTCAGCACTACAGTTTTCCTTAGAGTGAAGTTTCAGTGTTTACTAAAGTAAAACAATTACAGCATTCAGGAGGAAGAAAAAAATCTGTGTTCACATCATTTTCCGTCTAAATTTGTAAAACACTTTATCGTGATTGTAAAAGATACGGCACTACACAGCTTTCCATCCTTATTGGACACTGATCGGAAGCCGCAGCTCCCCGGTGTTGTGCGTTTATCGACAGGACGGCGGCGTTTCAGTGAGGAGTTTAGCGTGTGTTGGCAAAAAAAATGCTTTAGAGATGTAAATACGGCACATTTCTGATACGTTTCATCTCTTCAAGAAGAGACAGAACAGCTCTTAAAGATGTAAACATTGTTGGTATGTTTGCTACTGTACTTGAGTGTTTTATACATGTCTCTTTACATATAATGTTGCTTCTGAAACACTGAGACAAATCAGTTTTGTTTTTTTTTTATAACTAACAATGTTTACTGGAATGTTAAACTGTGTGAAAACGTCTTTGTAACCAACCATCCAACTCACTCAGCTCTTAATGTTTTCTTCCTTTATTATTCTGTTGTGCTGGGAATGAAAAGAGTTTAGCTTTTTGTTTTGTTTTGTTTTTTTGATCATGAAGGATTTAAAGTATTCTAGGAAATGTAATATCACTATAGGAATATTTCACATGGGGAAAGTGGAAAAAAAAAACAAAGATTTTTACGTTTGTTTTTTGTTAATTACAAGACTTTTTGTGTTTTATTTTATGTACCTGTATTTTAATGTAATTGATAAATGTCAAGAAATGCTGTAAGTTACGAGACAACTATGTTACAATTGAGGATTTGTATAAGCTTAAAAAGAAAAAAGAATATAGACAGGATTTGCAAAAAGAATATCACATGAAGGCTTTCTGCTCCCACCTGTCAGACTTCCTGCAGGTTGTAAAAACAGAACGGCCTTATTGGGTGGCAGTATGTTTTTTTCAAACGGTGTTCATGCGGTGTTGTAGAGTTCTGCTTTAGTGAACAAAAAAATACCACATTAATTAACATGTTTGCCTTTTTTGTATGCATAATGATTGATGTGTTGTGACACTTGAGCTGTCAGTGAGACACGATCATTGTTTTCAATCCTAGTTGGCACCTTATTGTACTGTAGAGTCATCACACTGTCAGCCCTTCACAAAATTACCCTTTAAGTTATTTTCCCTGTAAATTTAATTCACAGCTCTGGTAAAGCCATTTAAAACGACCATTGACGGTTCAATCTGACGTCTATTCCCCTGTTCAGGCATTCAGCCTGTTCTCTTGTCATGAAGGGAGGTAGCTACTTCTGCACTTCTGAAAAATACAAAGGTAAAAATATGATCAGGCACATTTTTGACTGCTTACATGTGACACCCAGAAGCTTGTTAGGTGCTGTCTTCTTTAACTGTTGTGTTAACAGTTCGTGTGAATCTCAGAAAAATGCACTGACTGTAATACCCCCTGCGTTTCTTAAAAAGAAATGTAAGGGCCTGAATTTATTATTAAAGTCACTGCCTTATGCCCTCTGGTTTGTAAAGCCGGGCTATTGTTGATATGCCAAAATTGCAAATTTTGTGTTTGGTTTTTTTTCTGTATAACTCCCACAGTGTAACCGTGAGATGGCTAAATGTTTGTCTCTTTACTGTTGAAGACTTTTAAGATTGTATAGTATGTTCAGTTGTTGAATAGGCTGAATAAAAATGCGATGAAATTCAGTTTGTGTGCAACTTTTTTATCACAGTGTCCTGAAAAAGGATTTGCACCGTTCCTGATTTCTTGTTTTTTTGCATGTTTGTCACATGTTTCAGGTCATCAACTAAAGGTCATCAAGACAAAGATTATCTGAGTAAACACAAAATGCAGTTTTTAAATGATACTTTCCTTTATTAACGGGGAAAAAGCTAAACAAGTCTATCTGGCCCTGTGTGAAAGGATAATACGCACTTAAAAAGAACCTGTCTGACAAAGTGAAGTAGGTTAAAAGCAACACATCATGCCACAATCCAAAGAAACAAAGTCGTTTACATCTAAAAAAGGACTGCAAAGCCCTTTCTAATGCTTTAGCCATTATCCACAAATGGAGAAAAATTGGAACAGTGGTGAACCTTCCCAGGAGCCGCCGGCCTACCAAAGTTAGTCCCAAGAGTGCGCTGACGACTCAGCCAAGAGGTCGCAGAAGAACCCAGAACAACATCTGAAGACCTTTAGGCCTCACTGGCCTCAGTTAAGGTCTGAGTTCAAGACAGAGACTGGGCAAAAATGGTGTCTATGGGAGAGGTTCAATGCGACCAAAAAGCACACAAAGGTTCGTCTCACATTTTCCAAAAAACATCTTGATGAGTTCCGAGACTTTCAGGAAAATATTCTGTAGACTGATGAGACAAAAGCTGAACTTTTTGGAAGGTTTGAGTCCCGTTACGATCATCGTACCAACAGTCAAACGTGACGGTGGTAGTGTGATGGTCTGGGGCTGCTTTGCTGCTTCAGGACCTGGACAGCTTGTCGTAATTAATTGAACCATCAATTCTGCTCTCTACCAGAAAATCCCAAAGGAGGATGTCCAGCCATCAGTTTGTATTCCTGAAGCTCAAACACAGTTAGGTTATGCAGCAGCACAATGATTTGAAACACACCAGCAGGTTCCGCCTCTGTTGTACCGCCCCTGCTTGCTGCCAGGTGTGGTACAGCCAGTTATTAGGTTTAGGGGGCAATTACTTTGATAGCTTTTTTTCCCCCCACCATTAATAAAAAAATAATAATAATGATTTAAAAGCTGCATTTGTATTTTCTCAGGTTATCTTTGCCCAATATTAAATCTTTTTGATGATCTGAAACTTTTAAGTGTGATAAATATGCAAAGAAATAAAAAATCATGAATGGGTCAAATACTTATTCGCAGCACTGTATAACCCCAAATTAAAAGATGTACAATTGAAGACTAAAGAAAACAATAAAAACACTACATGGATTTATTTCAGTCTGCAAAAAAAATTGATCTGTGTAAATGGAGCTAATGATCCACGATTTGATCACTTTTCAGAGTTTCTTCTTAAAGCTTGAGCTCTTTGATCATCGGCTCTCCCCGCAGCCCCAGGAGAAGGTTGTTTGCTGCCAGGGAGGACATGGCATTACGGGTCGTATAGGAGGCACTCGCAATATGGGGCAGAATCACTGCAGAAAGATAAAATGTTGAAAACAAACGATAGGCAGGGAGAACCAAGCATGGTCAAAAACTGGTTCAATGTAGCAGAATGCTCACCACAGTTTTTGAGTGTAAACAGTGGGTGGGTGGTTGGCAGCGGCTCGGGAACGGTGACGTCTAATCCAGCTCCTGCAATCTGCCCAGTGGACAGAGCTTCATACAGGTCTTCCTGGTTTACCACCCCACCTCTGCACAGTGGCAAAATCACAATTATAGACACAAAGGGCTAAATCAGTCTGCTAGAGGACAAATCCTTGCTGTTGATCACCCACTGCTCATGTCCATTTCCCCAGACGCAACTCATTACCCAAGAGGTTAAATAATTAGTTGACTGACAGAAAATGAACTGCAGAGGTCATTTTGCGAAGCTATTCTAATTCTAAGATCTTTAATATGAATATTTGAAGTTGGGGAAACAATGGACATTTATTTAAACCATTATAGATCACTCCTGGGGGGTTGGGTCATGCGTGCAATTCAGGTAGGGGTACCTGCTTGTGTTGATAAAGATGGAGGTTTTTTTCATCTTGGAGAAGAGGTTCTTATTGCAGATCTCTTTTGTCTCCGGTGTTAAAGCACAGCACACAGCCAGGAAATCCGACTGCTTTGCCAGCTCATCAAAAGAGACTAGAACCAGGAACAAGGCAGGGTTATAAAAAATAAACTGAAAACTAACACAAGGTGTGATAAAAACATTTTAGCTAATAGAAATAAGATAAAACTAGACTGGATGCACTAATTACTCACAGCAATCAGGCATAACATTACGACCACTGACAGGTGAAGTGAATAACACGGATTATCTCTTCATTATGGCACCTGTTAGTGGGTGGGGAGCAAGTGAACATTTTGTCCTCAAAGTTGATGTGTTAGAAACAGGAAAATGGGTAAGCATTGGGATCTGAGTGGGTTTGACAAAGACCAGACTGTGATGGCTAGAGGAATGGGTCAGAGCATCCAAAACTGCAGCTCTTGTTGGGTGTTCCTGGTCTGCATGGATCAGTAGCTATCAGATTGTGCTTACAGGCGATCTGTCACTGTGCACTCATCATAACAGAGTAGCGTCTTGGCCGAGATTTCCTTACCATATTCTGCATTGATGGCATCAGCCAGCTCGGGCCTGGGGGCCACATCTGTGTAGATAAACTTCTTCACTTTGAAAGGCGCCAGACGCTCAGCAATAGCCACACCTTGGAGTCCACGCGCATGTTGTAGAAAACACAAAACTGATGGAAATGGCACTTTGATGATACGCTGATACAAAGGTTGGATTCATGAGGAGCTGCTTACCGATCCTGCCTAATCCAAGAATACCCACAGTGCTGTTGGCCAGCTCATAACCACACAGCCACAGCGTCCTCCACGTGCCCCAGCCGCCACTGGCACGAGAGAGAGAAAGAGAAGGATTTATTTTGCACTCTTTGCATTTGTGCATGTATATTTTTGTACATTTATGTGTGATCGTGTTTTGTATGTGATGTTACGTCTTGGCTTCGTGTGTGGCCTCTATGAGCCTCCTGGAGGTTGCGAGCAGCAGAGCTACAGTCAGCTCAGCAACAGCATCTGTCAGGACTTCAGGGGTATAACCTACACGGATTCCTCTGTGGGGAAACATAAACATTGCAAACAATAATAGATGAATATGTCACCACATGTTTGCATGTTAAGAACCTTTTTTGCAAAGAAAATCACTATCACATGGGAACCCCTTTGACCTTAATGTGTTATCATGAAACAGAAAGATGGAAATCACCGTTTCTTCAGCTCATCCAGAGACAGATGATCGAAGCCCACTGACATCGTACTGAGGACCTTGAGGTTTGGACCTACAGGAATACGTCACACACACACACATAAACACATGCAAGGCTGTTTGTTGCATTTAGGTGACTAGGTTATTAGGTTACAAAGATAATATCCAGACCTGCAGCGTCCAATAGTTCTGCATCAATTTTTTCTGTCAGCACGCAAAGAAGACCATCTACACCTTTGACCTTCTGAAGGAGCTCCTTCCTGGGCACCGGTATGTCGTCTGAGTCCCACAGCTCAAACTGCACCCTGGGAAAACAGAAGTCATATTACTGAAAATTTTAAAAAATTCCAGTTTAAAAATTTACTGGTTGGAGGTGAAGTGATACAAAAGTGCACAAAGTAAAGCAACACAGGCTTCACATTTTTATATAAATGCTCTACTTAGACAGACTCTCAAACTATAACAGGGTTCTTCATGGAAATACTAGGATTTTAAGGTGCAGCGAAACATTTGTGCAGCTCTGGGGGAATACCCTTTAGACTATGAGCTTTATTTGACAAGACCCTGAGGCAAACATTAGCAGTCATGTTTGCTCAAAGTAAATGATGAACCTCTCAAACCAGAAATTCAAACTGCTTAGAGTGATCACTGTCAGATCAGCTGCAGCACACACCAGGTAGTAACATTTAAACACTTAAACGCTCTATTTTATGTAACACAACAGAACACTAAGACTCACTGTCCAGACTCCCGCAGGATCTTCAGGCCGTCGGGGGGGATCTGCCGTGTGACATATACGCGTGGTAGGGTTGACATCTCCCTCTGCACACTGCTTGTCAGACCCCCGGTGATATTCAAAGGCGTAATTGCGATCCTCTGGAGCCGACGGAGCGCCATACGACTGCACCACATTGTAGAGAGTGTTTATCTGTGGGCAGAGTGTCCACAGTGTAGGATAACTAGAGTCTGGAGTCTGTTGTGGGATTTGTGTGGGATTCTGGCTGCAGTTCAGGGGGTGGTTCCTGTGTGAACTGACCAATATGATAAAAGGGTGGGAGTCTGAAAGTTTGAAGGGGGAAAAGTCTGAAGGTCTGAAGGTTAGAAATACCTGCCACCCCCCCCCCCCCCCAGAATCAAGAGTCAATGAGATTTGTATTTAAGCAAAAATAGGGACCCTTTACATTCAAAACAAACATGCACAATTCTAACTAACCAGTGTAAGTAAGAGCACCAGATTTGCATTTTCCATCCAGGATTGAAGCGACTTATGATGTAAATGTTTCACTTGTCTGGTGACCTTTGTTTCTTTAAACCGTGAGGGACCTCAACATTGTTTTTTTATCTGCTGTTTTCACTGGCTGGGACCAGTTTCGATATCTCACCCTTTCCAAACTGAGCCTGTCTGTGTTGTTGTGAAACTAGAAGAGATGTTGCTTGGTTGACAACTCGCTTTCCTCAGACTGAAAAATATAATAGTCCTAACTCATAATCTGGCTGAAGAAGGTAATGTCATTCCTCAAATCCAAAGTGATAAAGCACACTACATGATAAAGCAGACTCATCACTGACAAAATCTATATAAGATAAAGCAGTATTTTCTGGCATATTTCTGTCCTTCCTTCAGTTGGATGGCCCTTAAAATCATTATAGTGTTACAGGTATTGTACACGCACACTTTTGGTGGAAAAATCTCCACCACAATGAAGGATACCCTATTTAATTTGCATCAGTTAGAAAAAATGATTGTAGAAAAAAAAGTACAAAGACAGTAGGAATATATGTTTTTATAAATAATTTATAATTAATGCTTAAGTACAGGACATCTTTATGTTTTACTAGGAAATTCAGAAATAGGTGCAGCAAGTTATTGAAACATACAGGATATAAGGCAAAAACAGAGTTTGCAAAATTCCAATTCAACTCTCTTAGGCAGCTTTCTTGTCATTTCTTTAAGTAGTCTTCAGGAATAGTTGTCCAGGCTTCTTGTAGGACATTCAAAGCTCTTCTTTGGACGTTGGCTGCTTTTTGTTCCATTCTCTGGCAAAATGCTCTCAATGCTTCAATAATGTTGAGGTCCGGGCTCTGGGGAGGCCAATCCATGACTAAGTTGCATCTTATGTGTAGATCATCCTCTGAGATTGGTGCTTTTTTAAATGCTTGAATGATTCATAGGTCAGTTTTCAGTGGCTTAACAACAACAACAAAAAAGGAGAAAAAACAAAAAAACAAAACATTCCTCTGAAAATGGACAGGTAGAAGGACTGGACTGAAGAAAAGTGAAAAAGCATCCAATGTCCAAACAAAAACTCTGAAAGACCTCCAGAAAGTCTGGAGAACTATTATTCAAGACCACTTTAAAAAAATACTCATAAGTCTGGTTCCTTGGAGGCAAAATGTAAAGAAATGAGGGAGTGACTCAAGACTTTTGCGCAGTACTGTAGTTATACCACTAAGGACAAAATGGTGAAATTTTATGCTAATATTATACTAATATAAATGTTATACTGTCACTGGAAATCCAATAATTCATCGCAAAAGTGTGTTATTTCATAAACAACGCAAAAATAATTCACGTTTATTCACAAATCTAGTCCTGGAAGTGACTGTAAAATGAATGGTTGACTTTGGCCACGTGAGTGCGTTAACCCGGAAACACTCCAAGTTTTTAACCAGTC
The DNA here is from genome assembly GCA_034780415.1 of Cichlasoma orientale. NCBI lineage: Eukaryota > Metazoa > Chordata > Actinopteri > Cichliformes > Cichlidae > Cichlasoma > Cichlasoma orientale. Next base: position 1,777 of record JAVDPK010018497.1, on the reverse strand, counting down.
AGAGCCATTCATTCGTTGCAGCTCTCCGGGCTTACTGACAGGTAGCTGCGTGTGATATTCTGACTGATTTTAACCACTTTAACAGTGGTGTTTACGTATTGCTTGATAGAAACGATAATACCTAAAGCTTTTGTCAACTCTCGGGAGTTATTCGCATCTTCGTGTTTGTGCCACCACTTTTAAAGTTTATGAGAAGTGTCTTCGCCGCCGGCACCGGGCAGTAGCTAGCTGTAGCTGCTAGCATTGAGCTTTCTTCAGCAACTCCATAAGTGTTCTAGCTTTATTAAGGTATCTGCATTAACAGCTGTAATATCGGACTGTTTTTTAAGCCCCTTGGTTAGTTCAGGGCGGTCAGGTCCACCACGCTGCTGACAGCTAGCTGGCATCAACAGTTAGTTAGCCGTGCGGCTGCTTTACAGCAGGGCGTTGGTTTTTTAAATCATTAACGCTCTATCAGAGCGGTTTTCCAGCGCCGGTAAATCACAGTGTCTTTATATTTTCAGCAGGAAGAATCTCTTATCTGTGAGGTACTCGCTCTCCCCCCCCTTCCCCTCCCATCATGGCTGCAGACTTGATGGAGATTTACGACTCTATTTACAGGCAAGCCTTACCATAACTTACTAATTACCTTTTAAATGGGTTTATATTACATCCAGCAAAGTTATTGTACGTGGTGCTTCCATCCGTCTAGCATATTCATTCCTTCATCTTCTCTCTCTCTAGCCGCCAGCGATATGTGCTTGGAGACAGTGCTATGCACCAGATGGCCCAGTCCTCAGTCTTTCTCAGTGGAATGGGAGGACTGGGAGTAGAGATAGGTAGGCAATATTTAATGCCCTGGTATTTGTATGAGCCACCCAGTCAACTCTTAACATTACTCTAAGCCGTTTGGTTTTTGATTTTGCAGCAAAGAATATTGTTCTGGCTGGGATAAAGGTAGGCACTCTTTTTTTTTTAAATATTAATTTATCTTGCAAGTCCAAATATCTTGTTTGTGTGTACACATACAGTATGTGTGTGCTCTGTTCATGTACAGGCAGTCACCCTTCATGACACCAAGCAGTGTGAGACCTGGGATCTAGGCTCCAACTTCTTTATCCGCAAAGAGGATATTTTGAGCCAGAGGAGGAGGTAATGACACCACGAGGAGGCTCTTAAATAGGCATGCACTAGTGTAGCTTTTTCAGTACTGTTAAAGATACCTTGATGTTGGGTATTGGTGGATAACATGGACCATGCCAATAACAGTGCTTAATTAACACATTGTAAACCATTCTCTTTTTATGTAAAGTAATTCTTGTTAAAAAAAAAATATATATAGACCAAATGACAAATATTTAATGAATTTATTTTAACTTGTTTTATTTCTTCTTAGTCTGCGATTAAATTAAGTTCTTACAGTTAAAGTACTACTGCTCTCCTTTGTGTCTGTTTAACTGCATGCTCCCCTTCCCACTTGCACAGAACAGGTGAACTGAAGACAGCACTAATCAAGTTGTTCAGTTACTGCAAGTGCGGTAGGACAGAAAAAGTAAAGCTGACAGGGATAGCACTATTGTCTGCTGTTAATATCAGCTCTGTTTGGTTTCTATTAAATCATAAGTCACAAACTGCTGCAAAAAACAACATGTCGGCATAGAAAGTGTGAAAAGCCTCGAAAGTGCCTTCTTTGTTGGGTCCATGCTGTCCCGATATGGTAAACACTAGGCCTGTCGCGATAAACAATAAATCAATTAATCGTACGATAACTTAAAATGAGGTAGACAGTTTTTATTTA
>JAVDPK010018496.1:0-10096 GCA_034780415.1 Cichlasoma orientale | reverse complement strand
AATGGTCAGAAATTCCCATAAACACTCCTAAACCTGTGGAAAGACTTCCCAGAAGAGCTGAAGCTGTTCTAGCTGCAAAGGGCCCACATCATATTAAAGCCTCTGGATTAAGGATGGGATGTCACTCGAGTTCATATGTGCGTGAAGGCAGATGAGGGAATACTTCTGGCAATACAGTGTACATCCTTATCATCTCAAACATTTCTTCTCTTCTGTTTGTAAGAGGCAGCCACTCAGAAGAAAGCTGGCTTAAAGGGAGGAGGAGCTTAAACTGCTTGTTTCGCATGGCCCATGAATTGCAGGGTTGTACCAAAGCCCAGTGTAAGATAAATAGAGACTATTTCAAACTTTCCAAGAAAAACAAAAAAAAAACTCTCCTACGTGTTTTACTTGCACACACATTTACATATTCGGCCACATTTATTAAGCACTGGCCACTGAGGGTTATTCAATTTCAATTCAGTCTAATTATATAGCACCAAATCACTACATAATTCTTGTCAGAGCAGTTTAGATTGCTAGGTAAAGACTTTACAGTATTATAAAAAGAACTCTAACAATGTAAAAGCTGCCAGAAATAAATTTCCATTTAACAGAAAGAAACGAGAATCAGGTTCATGGAATGAGACAGAAGATACTCTCGATATGGGGTCACACCAGCTGTGCATGCAATGAGTTCTCGTACCATGCCAATCAGCAAACTTGGTCTCATTTTGATCTCAAATACACACCTGTAAAGTCTGTTAAAACTGCCATGAGTTTGCATAAGACTGCATCTTGCACAGACGGAGGGACATAGCCTACCCACCAAAGTGCTAAACTAGCTTTTGGTAGTTCTTGCTACAGTGCAGAGAGACTCAGGAGGTAAAAACAATAATAGCTATGTTGTCGATTTGAAATGGCCTTTTTTTTTCTCTCATTTTACGGGACAGTGTCGAGCAGACAGAAAAGTGGGGGGAGAGAGAGTGAGTGACACACAGCAAATGGAGAACATGGTACACGGGCCACCTGCTCTCACCTGTGTTAGCTTTATTTGTCTGCTGCAAAGTCAAGAATTTGTTTTCCCATTTGCCATCACGACTGAAGCGCAGCTTTACAGTCTGGCACCCCCTTTTATAACACATCTTAAAACATTTATAGACCATCTTTAATGTATATGTGCTTCATTATTTTTGCCTAAGCTTATTTATCTCGTTTGCTTATGTTGGCATTTGCCTTTGTCCCAGTGTTTTCTCATTACTGTACCCGAAAAGAGCAGTGGAGGTAAATCTGTAAGATTATGTGTAATTAATGATGAAAAGGAGGTGCAGTGTTTGGGAAAGTTGTCTTATTTGTGTAAGGTCACTGATCTTATCCCACCCCCCCGTGTTTGATCACACTGGAAACTGCTCGGGATAAAAGTGCGCGTCTTAAATTTTTACCTTCTAGACCGCAGGTCTGTGAACACTCTGACCAGGCCGACCACTCCGACAGCTGACAGTTGACAGGACACTCGACCACGCAGGAGATGTTCATCTGCCACTTCTTCTCCAAATTCATCTGTAGCATGTGTTTGAAACGGCACATCATCAAATTCACGTTACACCCCGCAAACTCAATCTGTTACGGCCAGACAGCAACTTGACCTCTCAGCACCGCAACTCCCAGAAGCCTTTGTTCCGGCATAGGGCAGGCTGCCGGGCAGCTTCCGGCCAGCCGAAAAGGAATATAAAGGCTGCTGTGAAAGCCATCCTGACACAGTGCGTTTTTGTGAATGAGCCAGATGATGAAGTGGGCCAAGGGTTAAATAGCTCTGAGGAAGGCTCTGCCACTGCCCGCCGGCTACAATTACAAGGAGCTGACACATTATGAATGAATAAAACGCCCAGCCAGAAGCAACGACAACAATCTCTGCATGGGAATACTCCTGAATATTTCATGTTGCTGTGGGCTGAATAGTACCGGTAGGGTGTGATAATATATTGTAATGAGTTATGTGATTATGTCATTAAGAAAAATTAGTGCGTCAAAGAAAGTAAAATTGGATTTATCCAAGAAACAAAAAGGGGAAGGTACAAAAGGAGACGCTCACCTCTTCACAGAATTTTATATCCACCGATTTGCCATCGCTGCGAACACAGTCGAGCATCCGGGTCTTGATGCCGCTGCCGCAGACAGCATTCGGACTCAGCTGACAAGTACTCCAGTCTGAAGAGAGACCAAACATATTCACACGTATTTTTAGCAATACTGTAGTAGCTACAGTTACCAGTGCAGCCAGCCATGTGTGCACAAACAGCACAGACAATCCCTTAGAACACAGCATCTGTGATTTTACCCACTGCATATAAAGAACATTTTGACAATCTCCCCTTTGAAGTAGTCACCTTATAGCCAGTGACACGCCTCTTCCCAGGCTGTGTTTGTTATACTCAGTGGAAGTCCTGTTATATAAATGCCACCTGCACGCAGGATTTCCTGCTTTGTCAAAATGAGGACCTTCAACTTGAAATTCAGAAGCCAAATCTGCTAAGAAAGGCAGATGGGGAGGAGCCAAAAGCCAAAATACTTGCTTGTAAAAACAAGCTGTGAGCTGCCATGTTGATTCAGTTCAAGAAGCTGGTTCCAAAGGGTCTCCTTCAGACGGTTCAGGGTGTTAGGAGTGAAACTCGGCAATGACGGTCTAATCCTGGAGGAAAAATTTGATTGCGCAACACAGAATGTTGGAAAAAAAAGTGCTACAGAATACTTCGGATCTGAAGGCCTTTGATGGCTCTTCCATGGCGAAGAGTTCCTTTGGTTTCAGCAGTCATAGCCAGTGAACCTTGTGGTGACCCTGGGTCTGCTGAATGAGATCTTTGCAGTATTCAACACGATGCACTGAGGAGAGCAGTGAAATTGCAAATATACAAGTGGTCACAAAAATTATTCTAATACAGGTCCTGATGTTTGTTTGTGCATCTTCATTTTCAATTCTGACTCCGGGCACATTTATTGCGTGCTGCAGTCTGGGAACTTTTGATTGTACTTGTGTAGTGATGCCCAGCACAATGTTTTTTTATTACCACCTGGATTTGTTTTTACACAGTACGAGTAGCCGGGGAAAATAATGGGAAAAGTTGCATAGTGAAGCAATCTCGCTTTGTTCCTTTTTCTTTACTGCACTCAACAAATACAAAATGTCAAGCTTTCTGAGCAACAACAGCTCTGAATAACACCAGATAATAATAAGGTGAATAAATATGCAAAGACTTTGCATCTGCTTTATTTAAAATAACTAATTTTAGCTTTTTTTTTCTGCAAGTAACTCAAAATATACATCACTGATCAATCCAACACAGTCAGCAGTGCAAAACTGCCGTGAACTTTATCAATGCAGCTCGTGGAAAAGCTCAGCAGCGGCGCTGGCAGTCGGAGAAAAGCCTCGCACAGCAAGTAAAGTCTGACGTAAACGAGGTCTAAAGTATTATCAATCTGACCAGATATGATTTGTTAAACGTGTCATTAACTCTCGAATGTGTCAAAGTCGCATCATTCAATTGTGCGATCTCTTTCTAACACTGATTTCTTTTACTATTCTCTACCACAACAACTTGAATTATTCTGCTTTTAATTCTCAAGTGAAGTCTTGAGAAAGTTTTAATGTAAGAAGAGGAGGTAGAGCAGGTCACCTACTAATCAGAAGGTCGGTGGTTCGATTCCGGGCTGCATGCCAAAGTATCCTTGGGCAAGATGCTGAACCCTAAGCTGCTCTCCGACACAACCGTCGGAGTGTGAATGTGTGTGAATGGCAGACCGTAAGCACTTAGCTACGCACGGAAGTGCTTGTGTGAATGGGTGAATGCAATCGTGTTGTATAAGCGCTATATAAGAACTACTGTAGTCCATTTACCATTTGGAGGCAGCAGAAAAAGGTTACGGACACACTGACAGTAAGTTAAAACAGGGAGCAGTTGTTCGTTTACAAATCCAGCCAATACAAGCCAAGAGGTAGCATCTGATGAAACCCAATTTTCACACACCTTTCCTGAAGGAAATTCTGGCTGTTTGGTTACTAAATGCTCCAGTGCATTTGCCTGCTAGGTGCTAACTTTGTGCACCAAAAAACAGCTGCTGTCTGCAAATAAAACCTCGATGAGAGCTCTGAGAGCGAAGCAAAATAAACAGCTGAAAGATGCTAAATTCTCCAAATAACTGAGAGGAATTGTTAAATTGGGCGATAAGGAACTGCGGGTTTGTGGCTATAAATGACACTTACTTGATTAACGTTAATTTAGCATTTGCAGATAATCACGCACAAGTTAATCCCGGCATCGAGTGAAACGTGTTCTCCAACATTAAATGACCCTTACAGTACAACACGACTGTTATCTGCCTGCTTTGAGAGCACATAACTTTACCACATATCAAATATTTACCAGTGTTCAGCAGGTTGCAGCTGTTGATTTTACCACCCCGAGTGCGAGCAGAGCTGGAAGGCAGGTGAGAGGGTGTCATGATTTAGATGAGAGCAGGGAGGGAAAAGAGGAGGAGGATGCATTGAAGTCACAAGAAACCAGCCTTTCACAAGTGTTCTGCGTCTGTACTTGGATGTATTTTCGGTTCAAGTGAGATGATGTGGAGGGGACAAAACACAAGGAGACGCTGTTCAGAAGCCTTCAAGTGCTTCAGCTGTCACAAAGTCTTTACACATCAGAGGGAATAAATCCCAAACAGTGAGAAACAGCTGTGGTGTGTCTCAGCGTTTTAAGGGGGGGAAACACAAAAATGCATTGTCGCACAATGTTGTCTCATTTTACTTTGAAAGTTGCTTACCTTAAGCTTTTATACAGCATGCTGATGCACAGTGTCTCCCAGGAAGGACAGGAACAAGGGTTTTTACATAAAACCTCAATTAATTGGCAGATTTTTTCGATATGATGCATTGACACAGTGCAACACGATCAAGTTAATTACCGGCTGCTGACACACACTAAAGTTTTTCTGGCCATCAGAGAGCAGAAACCAGATAGACCTTTTAGGATGCACATGCCAAGCATATAAATGAACCATTTTAGGCTGCCAGATGACTCAGCAGAACAGTGCACGTGCCTTATAGTTGCCACACTCTAGGTTTGACTCCAGCCTTTGTTACATTACATACTGCTTCTCCTTCTGCCACCCCCTTAAAAATAATCTGGGTGGTTTTGTTGTATTTCTGGAGTCACACTCTTTATAGCTTCTGGCTGTTTAAGATAACTTTTGATAACAGGTACCTGCAAAGAGGTCATTTAAGGTTTCTAATAGTGCACTTAAATCCAATAAATCTGGCTGCCATCAGTATCCTTTTATAACTGCACTATGTGGCCATTTGGTCTGATTTGAGTCGCCTCCTTTGAAAAATGAGCAGATTTTAAAAGCTGCTTCCATACAAATTTAGCCCAATAAACACGGAACAGAAAAATTCAGTCTTAGAAGCTGAACTCGGCACCCTGAGAAAACAACTTCTGTGAAGGGAAAAGGCAGCATTTTATTCCAGACTTGGGGTGCCAGTGCCTTTAAACAACCACGGCGCTGTTTAAAAAAGAAAAAAAAAAAAAAGTTGCAACAACAGGGAGGCTGAGGTATCACTCAGGAAGAGTGCCATGCCACGAGCGGCTGTTTTTAGCTGCAGTGAGCTCGTTTGCAAGCTCAACTCAGGAAAAATTGTGTCTTCTTCTGCTGAGGAGCTTTGTGGCACTCTGGGGACTGGAAATAGGGAGATCGCAACAAGAAAGAGTGACAGTAAGAGACAGAGAAAAAGACAGCAAGCAAAGGAGAGAAACATTGCAGGAAGGAGCAGCTTGGATGATCTCTGCATCAACAATGGAAAAAGAATACCCAATAATAATTTCTGCTCATGTATTATGTACACAGGATACCTGCGTGCCACTGTAAACTCGGTGGTTGGGATAATGTGTCACCTCTTCCAGAGAAGAGAAGAGGAAGAGGAGGCTGGGCTGCTGGAGTGAGTGCCAAACTCTCCTTTTTACTCCTGTTGAAATTGTTTCTTACAGCTAACCTCAGTGACACGTGAGGTGGAGCTGTGATGTCCTGAGGATCAGAGGGGGAGGCTGTCGCTTCAAATCTATGTTGAAAATCTTTCTGATTATAGTTAATGGAAAATGTTTTCTGTTCCGAGCAGCCACCACAGAGGTGCCGCTGAGCAAGGCATTTTACCACACTGGCCGACAGCCAATTGCTTTAATCGTCGTAGCCGCAGAGAAGACAAACATAATCTGCGCTCATTCAACCTCCCCGTGAAAAGTGGAGCTAAAAAGATAAACAACAAACAAAAAAAATAGCCCGCTTGTAGAGACGTGCAAAGAGCAGCTGTGAGCTGGACTCAAAACAGACCCATTAATGCTGCATTACCATTATACAAGGTTCTGATAAGACCTTGCACGATCTGCAATTATCTCACTGAGTGATAAGGATAATGGAGAAAAAAATAGATGAACTGTTAATCGATCACTCATCCTGCTGTTAAAACAAAGCGATGCATTTTTTAAAGCTTACATTTAGGAGACTGATTTTCAGACCAGCCTCGCACACCGATGACAGCAGCCCAAAAAAATCACACCAGCAGCAGCACTGCTGCCATTTTCAGGAGACACATGACTGTCACATGACAACACAGAGAGGAGTGAAACTAGCCTACACGCTGCCAAGGGGCAACAGCATCCCTGTTAATCATCCTCATCCACTCAAAGACATTTACCGAAATAAAGCAGGCAAACCTAAAATGGCCAGAATACTTCTGTTGGCTTGCCGAGGACTCATGATTAATACCACTTTGGTGAGACATCTCAGCTATTTTTAGGAACTCCTGCGTCACCGTGCCGCCGCGCAGTTACATCAGCGTGGCTTTGTTTAACATTTACACATTAACTGAACATTAACACCGGTCAGATGTGTCACTGCCACAGCAGATTGGTCGTGGCAGCTTCAGGCGGGAGTGCCTCGGGTCCAGATCCTGAACACGCCCAGGAACAAGCTACGCATGCGGCTTGAAGGGAGTCTGCACAGGAAGTTTCTTTAAATAAAAGTAAACACACACAACAGAACTACCAAAGATCGGTGATTCCAGGTGGGATGGAGAAAAGAGTCCTTAGCAGTTCATCTGGGCTAGCTTTTACAGCCTGGAAGGCTCAGGCGGGCCAGCACCTTCTCCACGACAGTGTGTGGAGCATCATGCTGTTCCAAGCCATAAATACACATCAAACAATCACAACAATCAGGGACTAAACACAGCCTGGCTGCAATAACAATAGCAGAACCTTAACAATCTCAGGAGCCTTTGCGTTCTTCCACAACACTGTAAGAGACCGCCGCTCTCGGGTTGCTATAATATGTCTGTCTTTCTTCCTTCACCATCTTTCTGAGAAAGGACAGTTACTGTGCATCACTGGCTGGTGACTTTCCCTTTATTATTAACCAGCACACCGTTTTTAGAGACAGTCAGTGTGCCATTTCAACTCATTTGTTGACAACCTACCACCGAGCGTGGACAAGCAGTTAGCTGTAGGCTGTAAACTGCATTTGAAATGAATCCAGTACACCTCGGCTCAGGTCAACTGTAACTATAAAATTTCTTTTACCTGTGATGTTGTAGAAGTAGTTGAAACAGTTGAGGTTCAGTCTGCAGGGCTCCTTTTCGGCTGTACCTGGACACTCTCTTCCCACGCTGGGGGGTCGGATGGTGTACGCTGTCCGCACTCGATAGTTACTCGTGGTACAGGGCTGGAACAGAGACTTCCCATTAAAGACCAAGCCATTAGAATGCATAAATGATTGAACAGTCCATATTGTAGCAAGTGATAAGAAGTGAATTGAGGCACATCCTTGACCTGGAACAAAGTCATAATGTTCCTGCAGCAATGCTGTTCATGTTTTTTAATCATTGAAGGCACAAACTGTGTAAATTTAGCTGTTAAAGAATTATTTCTGAAATTATTGGGACAATTAGTTTAAAATTTTAATGCCGAGATGTTCTCCGACGGCTTGCTTATCCCCGGAGGAATGTCTTCAAATGAGGAATTTTCCCTTAACTCTTTCTTTCCCACAACGTGGAATTCGATGTTTTTTTCCAGCAGGAAATGACAGGAGGGGCTGAAACAGATATTCTGCTGGAAGGGTAAATCACCAGACTCTACACGGTCATTGCTCGCAGAGAAGAGAGTTGGGGGGAGAAAATGACAGCCTTTTGAATAACTCCATTGCTGGCACGATGAATAAAACATGTGAGAGGCCCTGCTGGTGCCACTGCAGACTCCATGTCGAGATTGGAATTGTGGGAAGATGGTGCGTCAGGCACTTTGAGAGAGAATGGGGTGTGATTAACAATGGCCAGGGTGCTGCTGTGAGAACAGCAGGTAAAACCAGAGCAGTTAAAGCGGCTTTTTACCATCAAACGGAGGCGTCGGGCGGAGGAGTTGAACAGGATGTTCTGACACCTTTGGAAGTTTTCGCAAAAAGAGAGGAACGCGCAACGCGTGCGTGCCGTAGCCCGTAGGTGTGTGCTCTGCTTCCGCTGTCTCTTCTACAAATTTGAAGTCATCATTGAAGGGAAACTGTCTCAGCTGTAGACCGATATCAGTCATACTTATTGTAACTTAGAGTGAAATGAATTTTTAATGAATTAAATTCGTGGTAGAATTTAGCATCTTGTTTATCATGAAAATCAATTCTTTTGTAAGACTGTTTTTGGTTGTCTGCCAAATCATGTTCACGAATTAGCTGTAATATTTTTGGCCTCAGCTTTTATGTTTGCTGCTGAAGTATATGCAAGTGTGTGTGGGGCGCTACCTGCTCCTGAGCCTTTATCATAAATCATATTCCTTCCCTGCAGAATGCACAGCGCGTACAGTGTGATATAGGTGATATATAAGCCATTTTTCTCCAACTTCCCAGTTCATATATCTCTTTTATTCCTCCTTGGTGGACGAGAAATAACCTGTTGACAGAGATTCACACACTGCTCACGGTGATACAGTGCGGCCGCGCTTTGAATTCCTGAACCTCGGAGAAAATATTCCTGACAAGAAAAACGTATCGGTGTGCTTCAAAGCAATCTGACGTTGCCATATCTGCTCTGTGGCAGACAGCTGAGCTGATGCTGTTTGATATAGGTTCAACTCTCACCAGGGTGCAGCTGCTCCAGGAGCCCCAGTCGCTGAGGACACAGTCCTCGGGGCAGGGCAGCCGGCTCTCCCTGGCCCCCAAGGGCATCTCCTCCGGGTCGCATAGGTAGTCCTCTACGGGCTCAGATGGGCCGTCGATTGTGTTGAGCATGCACCTGTGGGATTGGATTGATCTTATTTTAGTAATTCTGCTTTTGTGGTCCAAAGAAATAAATAGTCAGACGGTGTGTTTTAACTGGACAGGGAGCTGGCAGGTACATGAAGTACCTGACAACCTATGTGCTTCTCACACAGCAGGATGTATCCCCCAGAGTAAGGGAGGTCAGTTCTAGGAAATCTAGTTTCACCTTATTTTAACTTTTATTTTATGTTTTAACCAAAGACAAACAGAAACAAATACAGCACACGCAATTATTAGGATGATGCAATTTGGGTTTTTCTTTTAAATCAGATCTGGGCTTTCCTCAACTGCCTCATATTTTCAGAATCTTTTATTAACATTACAACTCTTTGCACCTCAGCAGGCCAGCGTCACCGATAATTTCACCTGTTCAAAAGAGCAGCAACTAAGCTGAGGTCACTAGAGGTTTTACACATTTTGTACATTAGCCCCTCCAGCAGCCTAATGGACCATCAGCAATCATGCAAAGATGCAAAATCAGTTATTATAAGGGCTACACGGTGATATCTCGGTAACCAGAGCTACTCCTGTGTTTGTGTTTGAATGCACACAAACGGGTGTTTTTGCAGCACATCAGCTGATCCATCTGAGACTGCTCAGCACCAGATTCTGTTTTTCCACAGACAGGAAATTTGAATACATGTGTGTGGCGCATAGGCCTGTCACGATAACAAATTTTGCTAATCGATTAATTGTCCCAGAAATTATTGCGATTAACGATAATATTGTTTGGACATAAGGGGTCATATTTGACTTTGACCACATATCCAAAGTG
>JAVDPK010018495.1:0-10103 GCA_034780415.1 Cichlasoma orientale | reverse complement strand
GGTGGGGGGGGGGGGGGGTTAAATCTCTTTAGTCCAGGCTATGATGCTTCACCGGTGATAACCTGACCCGTTAGCAGGGTTTACTTTGAAAATAGGATCCTTTAAGGCTTACCGATTAGCTGCTTTAACCCGTAATCAGTAACATCAATGACAGTTATTTAGTCAATCAACGACTATTACGATCAACGACCATTCCGTAACATACACTCAGCAAAATCATGCACGATTAATTTGCAGTTTTACGTGAAGCGTTGTTCATAAACGCCATTTATAACTTTTGAATCAAGGGATGTCGGACGTTAAAATTGCATCTTTGATACCATTTCTGGAGCCTTTACACTTTTAAACTGGAACATTTTAAAAACAGGACCAAAAGAACTGTTTGCCAACAATACAAATTATTATTTCAGTGCCTGTCAGATTTTTTTTTCTTTACATGTCCACAATCTGATAAATATGCAATGAAACAATGCAGCCTTTGTTCTCTACTTATAATAAGTATGTAGGAGAGGCCATAATTGATGCAAAAGGAAAATCCTGCGCAGAGCCTCTTGCTTGTAATTAAAATATTTCAGTGTGATTTTACAGAGGGAGGCTACCAGATGTTAACAGTTATCATTTCTTAACAAAAAAATTCATTTAATTGCCAGTTAAGAAATGTGCGAGTTATTTGCATCTCTATAATCTGACAATCAAAATGCCTTTGTGTATTTCAAATGCTCCGCTGACAACTGCAGCTGCCTTGTTTGTAAGTGGCTGCAATTTGATTATGGTAATTTTATGTTAACTCTAAAAGATGACATTTAACACTTTTTTTCTAATCAGATTACTGTTATTGCTCTACATAATAATCGAACTATACGCCAGCTCGTGTTGATGTATGTTTTATTTGGCTGTATGTGTGCCTCCATTTGTATGTGTGTTTCTGTCTTCCTCACCTTGCATTAGTAACCTGCATGGGGAAACACGTGCGCACACGTGAGGTATGATGGAGAGTTTATGTCCTTGCAAATCTGGAGCAAAGGAGGATCTTGTGAGCTTCTGCAGCCAGGCCAGGGATTTCAACCTCAACCTTCAATTCCTCCAAGGCCAAAAAAAAAAAAAACCCCACTAAAAACAAAAAAAAAAAAGGAGTTGACTTGTAAAGTAAAAGAATGTGTTTGAATTAATATTATCCAGTGGAAGATGATTCCTATAGGGGGTGTTTGGACGGAGGGGTATTATGTGTGGGCTGAAGCAAAAAAATAAAAATAACAAAGATACTTATATAGACGAGAGCCCACATCAAAAAGCATGAACGTTACTGCCGTGCCACATACTGTGTATGAGCACAACAGAAGAAAAAAATCATCCTACAGTGTCAAATGCAATTTGTCAGATATATTATTGGGCACTGATTTTCAAATACTGGCTAAGCCCCCATGTTTAAGTGATTCAGGAGATAAAGAAGGCTTTTTCATGACTGACTTATTCTCAGACAATAGTCTCTTTCTTTTTCCAGGATAAACAATCAGAAGGAGTTCCGACAGATTTATGTGCAAAGTCAAAGAAACTAAGCGTCAAGAATAAAATCAGCTTCACTGTTTGCTGTGAGCAGACATAATGGGTTTTTTTCTCCTCTCTCTTGCACTGGGGCATATCTTGTGGAGGTGAGACAATGTGCGCTCCACTGCGGCAGTATTCTGGTGGGGAAGTCTGTGCGTGTCAGGGTCCATGATGGTACACTGTGATGGAGAGTGACAGCTGTCAGGAGGCATCAGGCTTACCCTGCCCGCTACACAGGAAACCAAGGGAGAGGAGAAGTGGATCACGATAGGCTGCCTCTGTCTGCTGCCTCGTGGCCTTTCCCTTATATCGAACAGAGCTTCACCAGCCCAGCTAACCACAAAAAACATATAACCGAGCAGTCACGCTACATTATCTCAATGAGGAGTGAATGGGAGAGAAAATGAAGGGACATTTTTTGGCTCCCGCTAGGTGACACATAAAGAGTGTCTGTGTATATATTTGTACAGGCGTGTATGCTTGTCCTCTCTCTCTCTCTTTACCACTCTGTTGCTCATTTTCCCCATTATATTTCCTTTTCCTTAAAAGCCTCCCGTCTAAAATCACCTCTCTCATGGCTCTAACCCCTAAACGTGGCACAGTCATTATGCTCACAAACAGCTCGTTCGAAATCCCGTGTTTAGACAACGCAATGAAATATAACCAGTTTGTCCGTTTTTACACCGCAGTGGGGGGTGGGCGGGAATGTATATGTTTAAACATGTGTGTGCGTGAAACAGTGTGTGTGTGTGTATGTACATAGGTGGTAAGGAGAACTGATGGTCTGGGATTTAGATCAGTGCAGGGTTATCATTACTGACCCCCTGCTGTGTCTCCGTGACCCCTTGGCCATGAATTTTGACCTTTAAACCCACCACGACTCCTGTAAGAGCGGGGCTGGGATGAGTGGACGGGATCCCCTGTGGTGATCACCAGAGTAAACAAACACACTCGCACAACATTTGCTGCTTACTTTACCTCAAGCCTTTTGTTGCTTGCTCTACCCCACAGAAAGAGAAGAGGTAAGGTGGGAGCGGGGGTGCGAATGATAAAGGGACTAACTGAGCCACGGAGTCAGACTGGAGGCCGGGTGTGGACAAGAAAAAGACTGCCAGAAGATTCAGTGGAATGTCCACTCCCTATGCATCTTCCTCTGATCTCAAACGCTGTCTGCCATGTTTGACCGTTAATCAGACCAGATAAGCCAGGTCATTATACACAGAGCAGATTTACACCGCTCTGCCGGCTGACCGGACCACATTCCCAGAGAGTCACTGGGATAACCTGCTCTCATCTTCTAGGCTGGGATAAGCTTTCCTAAAGGGGCCTCAATACACACACACACACACACACACACACACACACACACTGCACTCTGCTATACAGGTAAAGCAGGCGGTGCGTTCAGTGCAGGTGCTTATTCTCCCTCTCTTGCTCTCTCAAGGAAACGCACACATAATACACATATGCGCCAGCCACGCATGGCCATTATCTAAATGATAGATGAAGTGTGTCACGGTGTGTGCACAGGCTGCGGTGGAATAAATAAAACAAGCTCTTCCTGTTGCAAAGGACAACAACATTACCATAATACCAAGACAAATACTACATCCGATTACTGCTGACGCGAAAACGTTACAGTATATGAGCCTAATAATGATCCACCATCAGGCTGCATTCTGCGCGACCAGATTCCCTCGTGAAGGATTTACAACTGCTTCTGTGAGAAAACACTATGGAGAGAGTGTTAAGTGCCCCTAATGCTTACATAAAAACACACACATCAGCAGGAAGGCTGTTATAGAGCAGAGACACAAGAGAATGTTGCAGAAAAGCTACTTTGAGCTGAAGTAAAACTGACGCGGTCGCTCTGGTGTTTGAGAAAAAGCCGCCGTCGAGATGCGCGGACACACATGTGCCATTAATAAAGTTTGCTCAAATATTTATGAAGTAATCAGGAGACAATATGCGGAGAAGCCCTGCGAACAGTTGGGTTAGAAAAACTTTAGGAAGATGCCAAAAATGCCCGAGGTGTTTTCTACAAGACATGTGGGCGTAATAAAGCTCAAAGAAATATTTCTAAAAGTCCACGAGGTACGTTGCCACAGCAGCCCACCCTTTCCAAAATTGTCCCTTGATAACATCACAAGCTTCATGCTTCTCTGCATTCCGTTTGCGAGGGGGAGTTCACAAATATCGATTGAACTGCTAGAGATGAAAAGAAAAACATATGTGGGATTTAATTCGTGTGTGTGTGTGTGTGTGTGTGTATGTGGACTTTTTCCCCTTCAGAGGAAGAGTGTGTAAAAAGAGCCATTTTTGTGGGGCTAAAATCTACAGCAGCCTTATTTATTTTTAAAGTTTAATTTTATACAGTTAAACCATGCATGGAAGAATTATGTTCTTATTTGGGAAAATGTAATGTAAGGAGATTAATCGAGTTTTATGAATATTTGGAAATATGAAAAAGTTAATTATGTGTTAGATAAAACAATGTTATGTACCATGGCTCATTAGAGGAGACTGGTGCTGGGTCCGTGTTTTTCCTAACAGCCTGCGAAGCCTGCAGTAATTTCTCATTGTGCCAGTCATTCTCTGGCGTACGGCAGCTTGTTGCACGAGTTCAGACGGTGTATTTGTAAAGTCAGACTCATCTCTAATCGTTTCAGAACAAATCACAGATGCAACAAAGGCTTCAACTGACTGTTTTCCGAGACGAGATCAACCACAACTCAACGTCTAATTTTAGACATTTTTTTAAAGCCAAACAATGCAACAAAAAAAAAAATTACTAACAGAAGTTAAAATTAGAGCCTAGGCCTAAGTAACCTCAAAACAATTTCTTTTGCATTACGAACTCAAAATGTCATCTTGTGTAGAATCCCATTAAAGAACCAAAACCAGCAACTTGTATGTCTCCCCTATCACGCTCGCGGTGCCTCAAGCCTGTTTCATCCTTTTGCAGATGGAAATCTTTAGAGAGCGGTTACAAACATATAGGGAATCGTTTGCAACACGCAGTACAAATGCATGTCGCCTTTCAACATTCCCGAATAAAACAAATGAGTATTATTTCTTTGAAAGGCACTGCTTGATACACCCATGTGCCGGCAGGCTCTGCAGCTCTGCTGGCATATCAACTGTTAAAAGTGTCAGATAAGAGCTCTTATACTCTTATTCTAAGCCAAAACTAACACTGAATGTCTGATACAGTCCTCTCAGACTGAAATTAAGTGTGGAATCATATTATTTATGTTTTTTAGATTGCGCTGGTGATAGAATTCCTCAGACTTCAGCCAAAAAATAAGAATCCATCCTAAGTGACTGTTGAAGGCATGATAATCCTTGTGTTGAAGGAGTGCAAAAGGACACTGAGAAAACAGTGGGCTACTAAGACACATACAAACCATCTACCGCTACATCTTAAACTGTCCATAATGAAGTAAAAACAGAGATAAAACCTCTGTTTTGTTTCTCTTTGAAGGCTGTGTGAGTTTAAACTGGAGGATTCTGACGAAGAATGATTTTATCCTCTAAATATGTCAAACTGCGCTTTATATCTGTTTTATCAGGTGTGCGCAGTAAACATAAAGAATAAATGAGGGATGTTGAGTTTCAAGGCCAGATGCTCCTCAAATTCTCAGAGCACAACTTCTGAATTTTCAGCGAGTCATATAAGGTCCGATAACCTTCAGAAATCCTAAAGCCCTGAGCACGGCATTTCATGTACTAAGAGAGAAGCAGGAGGAGGCCACCGACTCCAAACTGTTAAGCCTGTTAGAAGGAGCGATGGAGGTAGCTCCTGGAGTCTGGGCTCCCACTAGTGAAAACAACTTCTCCCATTCCATCAGGTATGACACGGTCCTGTCCATTCTGAAATTGCAGAACATTAGTGGGATGTTTCAGCCCCAAATCCCAAAAGTCTAACTTGCTCCTGAATCACCCCCTCCAAAACATCAACACTTTTTAGAGGTTCAGATGAAAAGGACTGAGGTTTTCTACATTCTCCAGGAGAAAGACCTCAAATCAACCAAAGAACCAGACTCTGCTGTGCTTCTGGATTTACTAGTTTCTCTGACCCCACCTGTTAAATCAGTGGTCATTACTTCACTGCTGGATTACTCAACCAGAAACCTGACTGTTTCACTCTCCAGAGTTGCACAGCCAAGTTTAGATAGATATGATTTCATCAGCTTTTCCACTGCTTCCTGTTGAATCTCAATCCTTAAAGAAAAATATAGGACATGAAGGAGAATTCCACAGGAGAGCCAATCAGAGAACTTTTTCCAGCTCTTACACCCACTGCTAACCCTAAGGTAATTACTACAGCATGAAATTACATGACCGGGAACCTGTGTGAAAGGCAGCAACCAGCAACCAGTACAGTGACAGACTCTTCTGTGCTCTTTGACACCTTCTATTGAAAGTCCTTGGTTTACTCATACACAGACCAGTGAGGTTACAAATTAAAAGATCTGTCCCGATGAGAACCTAAAGCCTAACGAGACTCTACTATTGTTCCACCTTCACTGCAAAATTTTAAAAAGTAGCAGTAATACATTACTTAGTGTCTAAAAACAAAGCGTGTGAAAGGGGAAGTGTGGACAATCTATAATTTTGAATTTTTTGGAAAGTAAATGTAGTAGTACCAGAAAAATACTCAGTTAAGATGCTACATTAAGCACTACAGGAACACTACACAAAGATGTAAAAGTACACATTAGGTCAAGAAGGGAAAAAAAAATTTTAGGTAACCTCTAATTTTACAAGTTTATAATTTCTTAATTATAAACTTGTAGTTCTTAATTCTAAAAATATTTCCAGAAAATAACTTCACAGTTTGGCACCAATTACAGAGAAAATACAAATTTCCATAAAAGAAAAGCTACATTTAAGTCCAAACTGTTCAATATTTATTTATCTTTGCAAACTCAAGTCTCCATATATGTTCAGCTGCCACCCTGTGACAAATTTGGCATTATTGCATGCCCATCTGTCTGAAATGCTTTGCTCTGATGATGATGATGATGATGATGATGATGGTTCACTCAGGTCGGTGCAAATGATTAAATCAGAGTGCAACAAATATACAATATCTTAAGTCCTTTTTTTAGGAAATCTAGTATAAGGAAATGTTCTGACACCTAAAAGAAAATATTGCATTATATAATTAGAATAAACTGCATTATGCTCATTTATATATTTTTTAAATTTAACTAGGGAGGGAAATTCTTATCTAACTCTTCAGATTAAAAATCTTTTCTTTTCTTTTTTTCCTGGACAAGATAGGCAGTAATTCAGTCAGCAGTGGTTAAATACACTAATAATACACACAAACACATACAGCAAAAAATGCAAAGTAAATATACACATATACTACATGTGACAGGGAGTGAGATCCATCATTATAAACTTCAAAGCTAAAGAAACTTAAAACACAGTACATCCATCCAGCCATCCATTTTCTTCCGCTTATCCAGGGCCGGGTCGTGGGGTCAGCAGCCTAAGCAGAGAAGACCTGACCCTCCTCTCCATAGCCACCTCCTCGATCTCATCTGGGGGGACACCGAGGCTTTCCCAGGCCAGCCGAGAGCTATAATCTCTCCAGCATGTCCTGGTCTGCCCCGGGGTCTCCTCCCAGTAGGACATGCCTGGAACACCTCACCCAGTTGGCACAAGGAGACATCCTAGTCAGATGCCCGATCCTCCTTTCATTGTGGAGGAGCAGCGGCTCTACTCTGAGCCCCTCCCAAATGGCTGCACTCCTCACCCTATCTCTAAGGGAGAGGCCAGCCACCCTTTGGAGGAAGCTCATTTCTGCTACTTGTATCCGAGATCTCGTTCTTTCAGTCACTACCCAAAGCTCGTGACCACAGGTGAGGGTAGGAACACAGATTGACCGGTAAATCAACAGCTTCACTTTCACGCTCAGCTCCCGCTTCACCACGACAGACCGGTGCAGCATCCGCATCACTGCAGACGCAGCCCCAATCCATCTGTCAATCTCCCGTTCCCTTCTCAGCTGAACAAGCCCCGAGATACTTAAACTCCTCCACCTGGGGCAGCAACTCCTCCCTGAGCCGGAGTGGGCACTGCACCCTTTTCCAGCTGAGGACCATGGCCTAAAACATTGTATTAAGTATTTGTCACAGTCATCTCAGACCCAACAACGGCACTAATATTCAGGCTTAAAAAGATTTTCAGAGGACTTGAAGGCCTTTTTTCAGTATGAGCCTAAGGGAAAGCTAGAATAAACAGGTCTTGGACTGAAGACAGCTTCCCATGCTTTTTAGATAGCCGTCAGTCAGTAAAATAGGAGCAGACCAGTATTTTTTTTATTATTTATTTTTACTATTTATTAATACTTAAGCAATATTTAAACCTAAAAGACTGCATCTAATGGGAACCACAACATGGCTGCTTTTATCATAATGTTTTTCTGTCTAAAGTAGCGGTTGTAAAGTTTAAAGCAGAATCACACTAAAAACTTTAAGTGAAATATCAAATCAGTACCCAAGTGCTGAAGTAAATAGCAGCAGTAAATCTACTCGGTGACTTTAGACGAACGAAGAAAAATTTTTTCCCCCCAAAATGTAAAGAAAACATTCAGCAGTCAGTCAAGGCTGCCACTTTAAGGTCCTGTAATGATATGGAACATTTCCATCCTAAACACCTAATACCGCTCTGCTGCTGAGGTGCTGCTGCAGCGGCCATTAAAATGCAGTTTTCCTAGGAAACTCCCAGGTGTGACTGTGTGTAACTGAGTGTGAAGCAGAGATTATTACTCAGATCGTTCAGTCAGGCTTCTGCGGTTAAATGAAGGTTAAAAAGCTAAATATCAACAATAAATCATCTTTTAAGACAAACTTACAGGTGATGTAGTAGTTGACGTTCCTCTTGAACTCCAAGCCCATGTAGTTGGGGCTGAACTCCTGGAATTTGATGGTGAACTTGATGTCCTTTTCGGGTTTGTTACAGTTGACCAAGACATTAGGATCAAGGACTGTACTGCAGCTCTCTGCCTGCTCCCTCTTCACCAGATACAACTTGAAGTATTCATAATCTCTTCCTTGGTCCGCTCTGGGACAGATGATATCCAGCTTGTCCCCAATGTCGGGATAAATCACCAGGCCTTTTCCAGCCACAAACCTGGGAGGGGGGGAGCAAGAAAAGACAGAAATTGTTACTAACACATAAAAGAAACTAAGTCTGGAAAAGCAGCCGCATAATTCAACAACAGTTTATACAGCCTTAATACTTTGAGCTGTTGGAGTTATGGGTTTAGATTTGTCTGGCATGGCCTTTTAGGCAGAGCGTAGTTAATTTAGCCCCACAAAAACACTACATGTAGCAGCTTGACATTGTTCAGCATTAGAGCGCTTCACACAAATCCCCTTAAGTTCCTTCTCATACTTGGATATGAATCAAAGCATACCAAAAGTTTGCAAGAAAGGAAACAAGATGGCCTGACACAAAATGGCTGCCACAGAAACGGCCATACGGGCAGGATTACGTAAAAAAAAAAAAAAAAAAAAAAAGGCTGCGTCGTCCTATTTTGTGAGTTTCAGATAAGGCCGGTGCTTTGGCATGATATTTATGCAGCGTCTACTTTAGAAGTCTGCATTTTTGGAGGAAAACAGTGTACAGGGGTCAGCCGGGAGGTTAAGGCTTCCTGGTTCATCTTCCCTCTGCCATGATCATCTACTGAAGGATTAAGATAATCCATCTGGCCTTACTGTACCTCTCTACCTCGCTCTCTGCTGCCAACTCAATCAGATCAGCTCTTGTTCTTTTTTATTCACGAAAGGTGGGGAACAGGAGGGGACCCAGTGTGTGTTAGTCTGTAAGTGTGTGTGTGTGAAGAGAGGAGGTGGGGATACACTAAGTACTAGCACAGTGTGTTTGGGCAGTGGTGTGTATGTTTATGCACGCCTGCATATGTGTGTGTGTTTGCGCGCTAGTCGGTCAGCAAAATGGGCTGAGGTTGCAGTCTGATGGAGGGGGGGCTGAATCATTGTTCTGGACTTGTTTGAGGCTTAAAATGTCAACATGGCTCAACTCTGCTGTCCCAGTTAGCCAAGCATTAACCCAGACAGCCGGACTGACCACGGGTGTGTTTATGTACGTGTATATGTGTGCGTGCGTGTGTGTCATGGGCGCAGACAGCGAGCACAGCAGCGGGGCTATCTGCTAGATCTGCCCATGCCAGCGGATTTAAGCAGGATTTAGCAATGCGCAATGCATTTGTTGTGTTTTCTGATCCCTTATGTTTTAACAAGACATCAGGGGTTGGGCCCCTCACTCCATCTCTTCACTCCCCCCCCCCCCCTTTCACAGTGTAATCTCACCTTATCTACAGCCCCTCATTTCATCATCACACACATCATTTCACCACTAAATAACTGACATCCTCAGGCAGCCCCGCAATGGCTCCTGAAAGAGACTGATAGTGTGAGTGCGGGAGTATGGTCAAGCTTGTTAGGAGGTGTGTGTATGTGTGTGTGTGTGTGTGTGTGTGTGTGTGTGTGTGTGTGTGTGTGTGTGTGTGTGTGTGTGTG
>JAVDPK010018494.1:0-10109 GCA_034780415.1 Cichlasoma orientale | reverse complement strand
CTGCATAAACTAACACAGCATTTCATAAACAGAGAATCACAGCAACAAACATGGTGGGGGTAGTGTGATGGTCTGGGGTTGCTTTACTACTTCAGGATGACTTGCCAAAATTAATGGAACCATGAATTCTACCAGAAAATCCTGAAGGAGAATGTCTGACCATCAGTTCATGCACACTTGGGTTATGCAACAGGACAAAGATCCAAAACACACCAGCAAGTCCACCTCTGAATGGCTCAAAAAGAGCAAAATGAAGGTTTTGGAGCAGCCAAGTCAGCCAAAAATCAGATTGAGATGATTTGGCCTGTGAGTGGGACGTTCGTGCTGGAAAACCCTCCAGGGTGGCTGAATTAAAACAACTCTGCGAAGAAGTGAAAGACTCATTGGCGGTTATCACCAACATGTGACTGCAGTTCTTGCTGCCAGGGGTGGCACAACCAGTTATCAGGTTTAGGGGGCAATTACTTTTTCACATAGGGAGAGCTAGGTTTGGATAGCTTCTTCCATTCATAAATTAAATCATCATTTAAAAACTGGATTTCTGCAGTTATTTTTGCAGGATAATTTTGTCTAATATTAAAACTTGTTTGATGATCTGAAACATATAAGTTTGACAAATGTGCAAAAACTAAGAAATCAAGAATGATGCCCACTGTGTGCTCATAAAAAACACAAAGAAAAGTTGTGGGTTTTCATAATGAGATGAGCCAGACAATAAATGAGGAAGTGATACTTGCTGACACACATGAACGAACACACGCAGCGCTGTGTTTCTTACAGCAAAGCCGTAACAATGGAAATCCTGAACTTAATCATAAACGTCATGATGTCACCTCTTCAACCATCCTAACTGCTAAGAACTACTGAGAAACAACAATCTCAACTTAATCAGGAAAATCTCTTTTAAGTTAGCCTGATGAACCTTTGGAGGGGAAAAAAGGACAGAAAATAAGTCTGAGTTCCACAAATGCTGCCTTCCACACCTGTAGCAAGGTTAATGTGTTAGTGTTACAGTGAGCTGGAGATTTTAATGATACCAATGTCATTATCGAGCCTCCTAAAAGGTCTGATTTTTCATAAATATTTGGCCTGCAGACCTAAACAGGTTAGGAGAAAAAGAATGCTTGCACATGACTCATTTGTACAAAACGTTTACCATCACGAGTTTGTGCCGTTTTGCAATGTTGGAAAAAACATCTCATTAATGAACAGGACTGATAGGTTTAGAGGCATGCTGTAAGTCTGGAACAATTTGGAACTGTTGGTCAAACTGGAAATGCTTCCTGTAACCGTGAGCTACGACCTATAAGCAGAGGCGAGGACTCGCTTACTGTTAAGCACATGCAGGTCTAACATGACACCGCCTCTTCATTTTTTCATGTTTTCCAAAGTTAAAGCTTTCATCCCCAACAGTCTCTGAAACAAGTGGCACTTAATGAGGTAGATCAGGCCTCCCTTTGGAGATAAAATGTCTTTAAATATGTTTATTCACAAAGTGTTACTATATGATAATATGAATGTTTTTAATGTGTAATTACGTGATGCCCAATCTTTGTGTGCACACGGCAATGTAAATATTTCATAGTTGTTACAATGGCTGTTTTAGATGAACAAACAGACTGCAGTAACTCCCTGAAATTCAAATTTCTACCAATAAGAAGAGTCAGCGTTTACATAAAGACAGTACTGTAGTACTCTGCGATACTGTGAAGTAACAGAAACGTTCAGAGGCTGACGGTACACATTTAAAATGTTATAATCAGTCTTAATGTCATGTGTCAGGATGTTAAAATTTTCTTATTAAAACTAAACACGAAGTAGAGCTGCAGTTAAAAAGAATGCAATTAGTTTTGGAATTATTTGAAAATAAACCAAGATACAGGATAACCTGAAACTTTGGACTGCTGATGGTACTACAGAACA
This sequence comes from Cichlasoma orientale, assembly GCA_034780415.1. Lineage (NCBI taxonomy): Eukaryota > Metazoa > Chordata > Actinopteri > Cichliformes > Cichlidae > Cichlasoma > Cichlasoma orientale. The sequence goes on along the minus strand of JAVDPK010018494.1, from coordinate 8,186 downwards.
CACGGGCCGCATATCTTTGCTTTTACTGTTATTAACATAACTGTGAAACACTTCTCTGAAGAAGGCAACACCATTCAAACTAACATCCTCAATCTTTTAGTCCAAAAAGTGCAAATCACTTCCACACAAAGGTACATGACAGCTACTGCACGATGAGGATGTGAAACTAATCCAAAACCACTTCTATGGTTTCTATAATCAGTTAGAGACAAAGTGCAGCCCAGCAAAGCCTTTTGAAAGAAGATGCACTAAAGCATCCCAATATCCATCTCTCCCTCCCCCATCAGTGCACCAACCCGGTCCATATGATGAAGTCCTCTGGCTGCGTGAGCGATGCCATGTTAGTGAAGGCGGACTCGATGAGGCGGTAAGGCGAGTCGCACAGGAAGTCTCCATACAGACCGGGATTGGTGGCAGGAAGTCCTTTGGAGGAGTAGCAAACCTTGGTGGGGTCCGGGGCTAGGTGGTAGGAGGGGTCCAGGTGGAGGTCGGTGATGTGCCAAAACCTGCCTGGATAGATGAAGCAAGGGTGAATAATGAGAACAGAGACAAGGATAGAGGATGGATTTCCTTTCTTTGTTAAAATGCAAAAGAATTTTAACAAAGAAGGTTTGACTTAGATTTGTTTTGTCAGCATATGAACTCACAGGTTTAATCATTCTGTATATTAACTTCACAGCAGTCTTTCTTCCTTAAATATATTATAATCTAAATATTATTTTATGACACAGAAGAAAACTAACTATAAACATATTTTTAATCCACAATCTCTCCATCAAACAACCCATAAACCCTCTTTAACCGCGTGTTCGACGTTTTCTGGCTAAACTCTATTTTAAAATCTTTCAGTAATAAAGTTTTCATCATTAACATAGAAAACACGACTTCCACAGCAAATGTTCACACTTAATACAAATCCACCGTGTCTCAGTGTAAATACGGCAGGCATTGCATTCACCAAACAGCACTAAATTTAAGAAAAAATCCACTTTTATAGCTGAAACATTTCACGCTGTTCATTCTGCTGAATGAAACCCATCAGGTAAAGTGTGGCGGTGTGAGTCTTTGGCTCTTTGGATAGCAAGACAAGGTAGAAATACTGCAAACTCGCTAATGGAGGAAGTATCGGCGCTGTCGCTCACCTGTGCCCGGCAGGTTGCTGCTTCCAGTCGGTGCCGCCGCAAGCGGAGCCGCGCTGTAACACAGCAGGAGAAAGCACAAAAGCTCCAACATGTTCATTGTGTTTAAACCGACTGCAAAGTGCGTCCCATAGCTTATAAACACTTCAAGGTAGCTGTGAACGTCCAGTGACCCTTCCCAGAAGTAAACAGGAAGTACCGCGACCTCGTCACGTGACTTCTGTGTTTTGAAGGAGGAGGGACTTCTGGAAATAAAAGTCGAGCGCCTGCGGGGTTGTAAGAATGTGTATGAATGTGGTTTGTGCAGCCTTGATGATGATAATGATGATTATGATAACCGTATATTTACTTAACATTTCCAATACATGGCTTTCTGTTCTGTTTCACGACGTGATATTGCTGCTTTAGTGGAACTGTTCTGGCTTCATGCTGGTACTCTTCAGTGCATCAACAGCAGCTTCCTGCCCCAACACATCTGTAGGCTGCGAAAGAAACGCCTCGAGCTGAGGCATCTCGAGTTGCCTCATATTACACAGGCAATGCATTTTTCCCCCCTTTTGTTACGTTCATGTATGAACATGTGATGGCGAAGATCATCAAACAGCAGTGCTGGTAGGATTAAATCCTGCATTTGTCTCTGTGCATTGGCAGGGGTACTTTTCATTATAAACTATATTCTAGCAAGCTTTTATTAGTTTTTCTCCAAACTTGTATCCACTTCAAATCATCCAGTAAATACAGTGGAGTAAACATTAACCTCACAAATAAATCTGTTTTGCATAGTTCTTTGTCTCTACCAGCTCCTGAGCGGAACACCTCCATGAATAATCTCTAACTGTGTCGACATGCACTGCTGAGTGTGCACTTCAGAAGCCCCCCCAAATACCTGAATGGTGCAGTCGAATTGCAACACTATGAAACCGTCGTGGGCCACTGAAGTGAAGCTTTCTATCAAAGTTTTTCAGGAGCTGCTTTATTTGATAAATCTGTGAGTTCACCTGTGCGTGCAATCCCTTTTAAATTGTCACACTTTATTATAGCAATATAATTCATAAAAACATCTCTCCCTCTCTTGAATTAATGCTCCTTTTTGCTCTGAATAGAGATGTTGCTGTGAACAGATGAAATAAAGACTATTTCTTTGTTTTGAAGTAGTTCAGCAAACAGTAATTACCTTGGCTTATCTGGAGTAAGAGGAGCTCAATTCCTCTAGATATATACAGAAGTCTGCTGCTCTCGAATAATTAAAATATGAGAGCTGAATGATTAAATATGTTATCACATTCATTCAAAGCATGGGCTGAGGTCACCTTAGGGATTAAAGTAAGATAAAAATCACATTAAGTGAGTAATAAGAGGCAAGTTGTTTGCTCTAAGGAGGTAATCTGGCATACTGATGAAGCTGCTTTACTTTGTCCCAGAAAATAATGACATGATGCCATCAGGCCGGAGAGGAAAACAGTGTTTATGTTTAAATGGACCTTTGCTGTAAGCACAGCCTGTTTTTATGCAGTGATAGAATAAATCTCATTGCACATATCTGACATGATCGTGACACCTTATGGCCTCTGAAAGGTCAGATGTCACGGTTTGGACTAGAGATCAAATTCTGTCATAAATCACAATCCAGCTAGTTTAACACAATTTCATCACATCAAGGAAGAGACAAAGATTTAATTCTCTGTGTTTTTTTATTTTGTTTTTCACACAGGGTTGCAAAGACGATCCATCCATCGTGACAGAAATGTATTCATATAAAAAAAAATCTTACAAAACACGTGCAGCTTGCAGACCTTTTACATGTGGAGGAGGATGAAGTGCAAAGAGAAACATACAGTCAACAATAATTATAAACCCAACACTTCGTTTTGGGAGGCTGTCACTCAGAGCACTCATGCCTTCTCATAGGTACGCACTGCATGGACGTCTTCGAAGGTCAAATTCTGCAAAGGAGAGAGGACAGAAAGCATGTTTCATAAGTTTAACTAATTAAATACTTTTGTTTGGTCGGTGCTCGAGTAAGCTGGGAATTTACTTTGTCCAACAGAAGCAATTTAATTCAACAGAAGAGGAAAAAAAGAGTAAACAATGAGTAGTGGGTGTGTTTGTGGAGCTTCAGACAGACGATTTCAATGTTTTTTTATTGCTTTTTTAAAATTAATTTTCTAGATTTATGTTTAATTCCTTTAATTAAGTGGTTATTAATTGTTTTCCAAGGCTAATAAACTTCGTATTAGCATGAAAAGCATGAAAAAGGCAAAGTTTCTGCATGATTTTATAAAGTAGATCAGGTGATATATCGGTTGTTTCCAGTGATGACTGTGCTGATGGAGTGATTAAAAAAAGATTCAAGTGATTTCAGACTGGGCTGGAAAAACATTGCTGCAGTCATCTGTTGATTTGCTGTTTAAGCAGCTTTTACCCTCTAGCTTCATTACCACCTGTGACTCCACCGAGTCTCTGACTTTACAGTAAATGCACAGGAATAAGAGGTAGTGAGATCCGGGTGTCTTCGCCTCACCATGACCATCTTGCCGTCCTTGACTTCTCTGACGAACTTGGTTTCTTTGCCGTCCCACTTCTGGACGTGGATGAGCTTGTCCTCCTCCAGAGTCACCGTGGACTGAAAAGAAGAAAGGAAGAGAGTGTATTTCACATGGGAAATGGAGAAATCAAAATGCAGCCAAGTGCTGGCCCAGCTCCAGAGATGTCGCAGGGTCAGCCATCGCCCCTCAGTCGAATAGAAACAACACAACCTGAAGACTTTTTACACATAAATCGATATTTATCTCTAATTTCCTCCAAACATTTGGAGAAAATACCGTAAAAAACTGCAGGATGATTTGAAGGATAAGTGCAGTTAAAACTTGGACCCGCCCAGCGACTGCAGATTAGCCTGAGCCTGAATTTGCCTCTAACCACAGTCCACATGGGATTTCTTTACTTTTGTACTGGGACATTCATTTGATTGTTTTATGCGTAAGCACACAGTAATAAAAAGTTGTAAAAATCTTTCTTTCATTCATTGTTGGCCAGCTCACTTTGCAGTTCCTGTCATCAGCGGTGGTTTCGTCAAACTCCTCTCCCAGCTTGAAGGAGACCTCTGTGTTCTTGAAGGTGCTCTGGGTGCGGATCACCACCTTGTCTCCGTCCTGGCTGATGATTACAGTCGGCTTGGTCACATTACCAACCTGCCTGGTGGCAAAGCCCACGCCTGAGTAAAGGACGGAGGGGAAAATGTGACTGAGTTACAGAAATCTTTTTTTTTTTGTGTAAAAAAAAAAAGTTGCATTTGTGTGTTGAACAAAAGAAAAGAAAGAAGAAGAAAGTTTTTTACTCACCAAGTGCTTTCATATAATCATCAAAGTTCTCACTTTCAACCAGTTTCCAAGTGGCACAGAAGGCGTCGACCATGGTGACGGTTTGCAGAGAGGCAAAGTTAACTCCAAAGAACACTGAGCGAGCTGCAGCTTCTGCACGTTTACCCCCTTAAGTTATTTTACAGCTTCTCCTTATTATGCATGCAGGTGGGTGGCACTAGGCATGCCATTGGCTCAGGAGATTTTCACTGAGCTGTGATTGGCTATTTGAATTGGGTCATGTTCTTGACAAGGTTAAAAAAAAAAAGAACCAAACTTTGTCCATTTATGTGCCTGATGATGTAATTACTCTCATTCAGGGATGCCAGTGTTTGGTGAGAGAATACTTTGCCATATCTCATCACAGGAAAGTTTATATTTAAAATTAAAGGAGTGACAAACTATTTTCAACAAGTTAAAGTTTAGTTTGTAATCTGTGTCTGGATAATGAGGCTTCAGATGCTTTGGAGAACAGACTACTTGTTTATGAGCCTCGGGAGTTAGTCCATATTTATATTTCTCTTGCTTTCTGCTTTTCTTTCATTTTCTCTTCCGTTAGTGTCGTGTTGCTGCACAGACAGAACTCCTCGTGTGAGGAATGCTTCCTGTAGGGACGCGTCAGTGAAGCAGAATCACTTCATTTGACAGCCTTTTGTCCTTAACTGCATTAATGACCCCCCCGGCTACAATGTCTTCATGCTCAACACACACACTAATTACTGTGACTAAATGCTTGTGTGTGTGTGTGTGTGTGTGTGTGTGTGTGTGTGTGTGTGTGTGTGTGTGTGTGTGTGTGTGTGTGTAACTTTCTCACACCATGTAAATGTTGGTGTCACATCTGATTCAAGACTGCATCAAGTTTTGGTTACAAAAAGCAAACTGTGACTTCTTTTCAGAGGTTATGGTCAACAATAATCCATTTTATGCTGGATTTATGAACATAAACAGTCTTCCTGTATCTTCTTTACCAGGTCACATGTTTTTTTCCCCTTATACATTTGTTCAGTCAGGGTAATGAGTTTCCATACCTCTGTTATTAAGATGTGTACTTTGTGTTATTTCATATCAGATTAAAAAAAATGCTAATTTTCTCTCTGTGCTTGTCTAATAGTTTCAGTTCCATAAAATTGTTATGGAACTTCCTTGTTTTCTGCCTTTTTCTTAATTTTTTTCTTTCTTCCTGTCTTTAATATTTCATCATTTTCCCTCATGTTTAAACTTATTTAAATGACTTATTTGTACTGCACGCTGCTCAAACAACCTTCACATTTTTTAAAATTTGTTTGTAAACTTCATTGTTTACCTCACTTTCTTCATCTGAATTATAAACTTGAAAATCCACCAAAGTCTAAATTTTGTCACCCAAGAACACAAATACAGCACAGTCAGTACTTTTATTGTTACAGTATGAAGAAAGACTGTAGTTAAAAAAAAAGAAAAAAGAAAAAGCTGACTAAAATATATAATCCAGGACTGCCCCGCTGGTTTCCTGGAAAGTATATCACACATAAAATGCAGCTTGTTTACACTTTGACATGTTTTACTTTGATTTATTTCCACTAACTCTAAAACTGCTTCTTCTGTCAGCACTCATATAAACTGCTGGCTCTTGGGCCCAGTGTTAAAGATTTCTCTTTGAGCAGTGATGATGATTTCTGAAGGAGGAGTTCAGCAAAGAGTAAATACTTGGATGTTGGTTTACTTTTAGCTTTGTAGCATGTGGAGATGAATGTAAAGGTGTGTCCCCCACACACCTTTACACTCATCTGGCGCCACTCTGTGGTAGGAAATAGAATTGCAGACAGGCGTGTGGTTTAAAGTGAGCTTTGCTTCTGTCTACATTTGCTTTAAGAACATATTTAAGTTTTCCTGCTGAATAATGAAGTGTCCTCCACTGAGTTCTAACACACAAAAAGCTTCATTTTTAAAGTTGCCCCTATAAAAACTGTTCTCTGTGAATACGTGTTGCCCCAGCAGTGGAAGTAAAAAGTTATCATCACACATTGAACCACAACAGCCACAGTGACTGAAAATATTGCATATTAAAATTATCCAGAATTCTCCTCTAAATTACAGATAATAACTTAATTATTCATAATATTAGAGTTTCTGTTTTTACTAGAACACATAACAAAGACCTCAACCACAAACTCAAAATGAAGTACAGATTCTGGCTTTTTTGGTGGTAAGCTTCAGTTTACCCAATATAAAACAGCCGTGTGAACAGCTGTTTAACAGCAGCTGAAGTGATGTTACCGTTGGTCACTTTCGTCACATAAAGGCAAAACGGCACCCGTCACATTTCTGTTCAGTGTACAGTCGTGTTTCTTTTATATCATTATTATTCTTTAAACAAGCAAAAAAAAAAAAACCCATTCAGGACATATAAATTAAATTAAAGCCTCAATGTGTTGAGGTGAGCCTGACTGCATCTAACTGGTATCTTTCAACCTCACACACTATCTCAGGCTCCTTCCCCACCAGAGAGGTGACATTCCATGTCCTGATAGCTGGTCTCACTAGCCGGGGATCGGTCCGTCAGGGCCTTCGCCCTTGGCCACTCATTGCATGACGATCCCTACGACACCTCCTGCGAGTTGTGGGCCTACTGGAGGGTGGGACCATGTCTCCTCTTTGGGCTGTGCCCGGCTGGGCACCACGGCCATCATACGCTCTCCATCAAGCTCCCTTCACAGGCCTGGCTCCAGGGTATAATGTTCAAGAAACCAGTTTGAGATGCTTTGAGCTTTGTGGTGCATTATTCTGGTCACAGCTGCCATTAGAAGCCAGGTATACCTGTACATCGTGGGCATGGTCAGCAGGTCGGCTGTGTTTAAACAATGTTCAGCTGATACTAAAAAGCCCAAAACATGCCAGGAAAACACCCCCCACACCACCAAACACCTGAACCTACAAGGCAGAATAGATCCATGCTGTTTATGCTAAATTCTGACCCTACCAACACAGTGCTGAGTGCTGCAACAGAAACAGAAATTCATCAGACCAGGCAACATTTTTCCAATCTTCTATTGTCCAGCTTTGGTGAGTCCTTGTAAACTGTAGTCTCAGTTTCCTGCTCTGAGCTGAGAGGAGTGGCACCTGGTGTGGTCTGCCGCTGCTGTAGTCCATCTGCTTCGAGGTTTAACATGTTGTGTGTTCAGATATGATGCTTTGGTTGTAACGAGTGGTCATTTAACTAACTGTTCTCTTCCTATGTGCACCAAGCAGCCTGGCTATTCTCCTCTGGCCTTAAAAGGGCATTTTTACCCAGAGAACGGCTGCGTCACTGAATATTTCCTCTTTTTCAGACTTCCTTTGTAAACCCTCCACAGTGTTATTAAAGTTTTGTTTTTTCTAACTATTCTTTATTTTTATTTTGTTTTGACTTTTAAGTCAGTTTAGTTTCATTTAGTTTCCACTGCAGGTTTGCCCATTTCAGGTTAGTTGTGATTAAACTTTAAACCACCGTTTCCTGTTCTGATGCTCGGTGTGACCTTCAGCAGATCGTGTCTACATGCTTGAATGCATCGAGCTGCTGTCATGTGACTGACTGATTAGATATTTGTGTTAATAAACAGTTGAACGGTGGGTGGTGAGAATATAAACATCAGCTAAAATAAACACACACACACACACACACACACACACACACACACACACACACACACACACACACACACACACACAC
>JAVDPK010018492.1:0-10109 GCA_034780415.1 Cichlasoma orientale | reverse complement strand
ACACACACACACACACACACACACACACACACACACACACACACACACACACACACACACACACACACACAATGATAAAAGTGCTGCCCAGTCACTAAGATGTTTTAAGTGTAATAATAATCGTTCATTAAGACCTGACTGTTGAGTTTTGAGCTTTGGTTCACTATGAACCTGATCTTTGATTCATCTTCACACATCTCTATGATGTAGAAGGAAATACTAACACATAATGCCAATTTCTTCCCGCAGGACTGTATGACATGATGGGAAATATATGGGAGTGGACATCCACACCCTTTCCATCAGCAAGGCCGATGTATGTGCTGCGCGGTGCCTCCTGGATCGACACAGTGGACGGTTCAGCCAATCACAAGGCTCGAATCACAACCAGGTGACTTGCTGAGGAGAAAAAAGACGCGGTATGTTCAGAGCCCGAGCCGCAGGTTTACTCCTTAATAATGCTTACGATTGTGTGTCCTGCAGGATGGGCAACACTCCTGATTCTGCTTCTGACAACCTCGGATTCAGATGTGCTGCCAGTGATGGACAAAAACACAGGGAGAAAAAAGAAAAGGCGGAACTATAGCAACAAACAGGAGGCCCCAAATATGGCTCAAAGGACAGCAGTGTGGATTTGAGCCAGCAGTGAACAGTCACGAATAATAACTCTGATTACCTTCACGTTTACAATGAGATGGATGCAAGAGACTAAATAAAAGAGAATGACTAAGAGGAAGAAATGTAGTGAATATTAAAGGTGAAACAAACTGTATTTCTCCTGTGGAGAATTTGCTAAAGAATAAAGACAAACTTACCAATACGTAACATTTAATAAATAAATTTCAAAATAATAAAAAAAAGTTAATGACTATTTTTTTCCATGAAATTGCTATTTATCTGTAAGAATGATCTCCTGCCTATACATCACCCTAAATAATTACACCGTACATTTGGTGCTTCTTTCGGCTGCTCCCTTCAGTGGTCACCACAGCAGCTCATCTCACCCCGTCACAGCATCCTCCTCTGCATGTCCTCCCGCACTCCATCCATGAATCGTCTCTGTGGTCTTCCTCTTTTCCTCCTGCCTGGCAGCTCCATCTTCAACATCCTTTGTCCAGTACGTCCTCTATCTCAGCCTTGCCTGTCTCCAAATCCCTCTGACAAACTTCCCAAGAAATCCAGAACTGAATTTACCCTCATCGATTCTTAAAGACCTCATTGTAGCATATTATCTCAATAGAAAAGTGTGCCCATCTTTTTCTCCTCACTCCCCCACTGGTCACAGCAGATGGCTGCCCCTTCCTGACCCTCATTCCTCTGGAGGTCTCTCCCCATTAAAAGGTCTCTCCACTGTAGCTTAGTGTTTGCTCACAGGGGATCTCTAATTGTTGGGTTTCTGTCTCTAATATTGTGGGGTCTTTACCTTGTGATATAAAACTCTGTGAGATGACTGCTGTTGTGAACTGGCGCTGTATAAATCAGACTGAGCTGAATGGGAAAGATTCACAGGCCTCACTAAAAGAAACTTGCTTAAATGTCATTGAATATATTCAGTGGATGGAACAAGTGGGACACTCTTTGACTGCCAGCATTGGTAGTCTTCCTTCCACATGGTGAGATGTGTCTTTTGTCGAGTGTTTCTATGTGACTGGGGAGTAAATCGGCCCATTTGTTCAGTCTCAGCTTCTCTAATCCTGTCCTTGGCTTTCTGTTTACTTTCCCATCGTGAGGGTCTCACTGATGGGGCTCATTCTGCTAACCAGAGCAGAAAAGTTTAGCAAAACTCCACATTTGTTAAATACAGTAACAGTATAAATCCTAGCCCCCTGGCTGTGTTCCTAAGAAGTGATGAAGTATCTTAGCCCTAACCACAGAAGCAGTTTTGAGAGCTGTTATGGAAATCTATGAGATGTGGTCTGATGAGTAGTATAAAATACAGGAACTGTTATCAAACAGCTTGTGCAGAGGTTGTTTTAAGCAGCATTTCTTGAGGAGAAGAACAAGATTAGAGAAACATGTTGTCAGGACGTATTGTTCCCTACTTCTGGATGACTTGTACAGTTTTTTTTAATCGTCCTGGCAAAAACACTCTGCACTATCACCAAAAGGCTGAGAAGTCCTTGAGGGATTCAGTAGAGGAATAACAAATGTTACTGTACAGTCAGGCCATCGTGCTCCAAAAGGCTCCATCGGCCCGTTTTTGGGCCTTACCAAAATAGTGAGACTAACTCCAAAATCCATAACAGAGTTAAATACACTGCTCAAAAAATTAAAGAAGCACTTTAAGGCAGGAGCTGCCTACTCTCACCACATGAGGCTGGGCATTGTCGTGTACCAGGAGGAACCCGGGACCCACTGCACCAGCATGGGGTCTGATATTGGGTCCAAGGATTTCGTCCCGATACCTAATGGCAGTCAGGGTGCCGTTGCCTAGCTTGTAGAAGTCTGTGCATCCCTTCATGGAAATGCCTCTCCTTAAAGTCACTGACCCACCACCAAACCAACGGTTTGGGGGTGAATTATCATAATGTTCTCCATGGTTTCTCCAGACCCTCTCATGTCTGTCACCTGTGGTCAGGGTGAACCTGGTGAACCTGCCAGTTCTGATATTCTATGGCAGTGAGCACAGGGCCCACTAGAAGGCACTGGGCCCTCCAATTCTATTTGTTTGGTTAGAGACATTCACACCAGTCACCTGCTGGAGATCATTTTGCAGGGCTCTGGCAGTGCTCAGTCCTGTCCAGCTCTCCTCGAGTAACTGCCTGTCTCCTGGAATCTCCTCCATGCTTTTGAGACTGTGCTGGGAGACACAGCAAACCTTCTGGCAATGGCACGTATAGATGTGCCATCCTGGAGGAGTTGGACTACCTGTGCAACCTCTGTAGGGTCCAAGTATCAACCCTCGCCAAATGCAAAACTAGTGAAAAAAACAGAAAAGATGAGGAGAGAAAAATGTGAGTGGCCTCCACCTGTAAAACCATTCCTGCTTTGCTGGTTGTCTCATTGTTGCCCCTCTAGTGCACCTGTTGTTAATTAGATTAACACCAAAGCAGCTGAACCTGATTAACAACCCCCTCTGCTACTTAACTGACCACATCATTATCCCACACAGTACCTGGCTTGATGCTAAACTGATTAAAAAGTGTTTCTTTAATTATTTTTTTTGAGCAGTGGATGTTTCTTTGGCTATTGTCTTGTTTTTCTAATTGAAAAATAATTACACCAGACAAAAATGAAAACTGATACATTTGTTTTTGCATCACTGCTGTAATTCTAAAACTGGTTCATGGAAATACAGCAGAAACAGTTTTACAGAGCATTCCACAGCTACTGTCTGATCGCTAACTCTCCAGAAATGCATCCGAATGCATCACAATATGTGAAACTATTGTGCGTTTGGGGCGTGGCCAAGTTTTGTTGAATTCTCTAGTGCGAAGTCACAGGAATATTTCATATGCCTTAGATACATAAACAAATAAACATAAACAACAAATTGAATAAATAAATCAAAGTCAGCGGTTAATGACAAATAGATCTGCTGCTGACAGTATGACTTGAATAATACATGTGATCACAAAATCAAAGGACTCATCTCTGTTATATCTGCAGCAGTACTGAGAATGAATGGTGGCGGCTTCCATTTGCAGCTTATTATAATAATAATTATTATTATTTATCAGTTACAACCAGAAGAGAGCATCTAAAAGATAGTTCATAACAATAATCTCTCTTAATTCCACAATAATTTGTAAGAATCAGAATTAGAGAGCTTTAAATGTGTTTGATCAGTAAATAATGCTAAGCTAAGCTAACCAGCTGCTGGCTGTAGCAGGTTCATAAACAGGACTCTGTTCAGCTGTGAAGAACTAAATACACCCTCACTGCTTCATAGGAATTAAGCGGGTAAGAAGCAGCCAGTGCTGCTAATAAATTGATTAATTGATCATCAGCAAGTGTGAGCACCTCTATAAAAGCAGAGGTTTCTGTAGTTTGCTGGTGTGGAGCATTCAGGTGCGTGTGTTAACACAATGTCACAGCCTTCCCAGAAGTGGACATCCCAGCAAATTCACCCCAAGGGTCAGACCCTGCAATGCTCAGAGAAACTACAAAAAAACTCAAGAGTTACAGCTTAGCCTCTGCAGGCCTCAGTTAGCACATTAAATGTTAAAAGTTAATGACATTATAAATAGAAAAAGTCCTTTGGACAGACGAGACCAAAGTGACGCTGTTTGGTCATAATGCACAAATGCATAAAGCCACATCTGGAGAAAACCAAACACAACACATCAGCACACACACCTCGTAATAACTGTGAAGCACGGTGGTGGAGGGGTGATGATTTGGGCTTGTTTTACAGCCACAGGAGCTGGGCCTCCAGTCATTGTGTTGCCCATGAACTCCTCTATATGCCAGCAAACATTAATAAACTGAAACAACGCTATAAGAAAGAGTGGGTCAAAATTCCTCCGCATCACTGGAGGTGGTGCAACAGGTTTTCGGATCATAAGGTGAAGTTAGTTTCTCACACGACTGAATGCAGTCCTGTGAAAATGAAAGTTTTCATAGGACTGCATCAGTTGACATGAATCAACATAGGCATCAACTTATCAACTTATCACGTGCCTATAAGTTAAAGTGAAAGCAGGTATCTTTAGCAGCCTGTCAAAACATTTATGTGCATCTGACAAAACATCTGAGGCATAAAATAATTAAGGGCAACATTTTCCCACAGGACATAAAAAGCACAAAAGTAACAGAAATACAAACGAATAAAATTAAACTTCAATTACAGCAGAATTCATTGTTTTTATACAAATATGCCTGTTTTGATGCATGAAAAATGGATTCTCTTCTCAATACATTTTCAATGCAGAGACGTATGTGCCTGTCTGTCTTATTACCAACTTATAAGTTAATATAAGTTAGAAGTGTGCTTCAAAAAACATAGTGAAATGAGAGACGTTTCGTTCCTTTTGGGGGTTTTTTCTTTGACATATTTAAAAAAAAAAAGTGTGGTCTCACCTGTCTGAATATTTAACTCAAAGGTGACCTACTTCTTGCTAAAAGGTGTTTGTGGACAGCTACTGCTGGGAAGGAAAAATCAAAAGCAAGAACCACTTCCTTCTGCTCTATCTCGGTGAATTGTCATGGAAACAGCTTGTTCAAATAAAAATATCTGATTTCTTTCTATTTCCATCAGTCAGTCAATGATTCATCTCTGCTCTTGCATGTGGGAGGTTTGTCACTGAAACCATTTTACCTCAGTCATCAGGAACGACTCTAACTGGTGTTTCCCCCGAAGTTTTTCAATACCAAAAATAATTCCGGGATTAGTCACAAGTGCGATTTTTGACAGCCTTCACTTCCGCTGATGCTGCTGTCTAATTTTCTTTTCTCTTTACTAGCTCATTCCTAGCAGCTACCTTCTCTGTATGTGTGACTTTAAAGATCAGTTTAAATAAAGTTTCATGCGTGAGGTTTGAATAACTCGCTTGTATCAAAGGATCAGAAGCCCTCCTCCCTCTTTGTCTCCCTGCTACTCTGGTATGTTTGCACGTCATGTTTATGTGGCGGCAAAAAAAGGAGAACGAAAGCTCAGACGTGCCACTTGAAGCCACAGCCTCCCCTGACATCACATCATGTCATATCATGCCCCAGTGAAGACGCACACAGTTCAGGTAAAACAAGTTTAATGGCATTCTATTTGCCCTTCGCACTCCTCCTTGTTTTATGGACTTCCTCTTGCTTTCCCGTGTTTATTTTCTCTCGGCTCTGTCTGCAGATGGTTTGACTGATCCTGCTTCTGCCTGTGACTTCTGTGAATCTGGCCATGGATTTCTCTCAGCCTTTCTCAGTCCTCAATGAGAAGCTGAGACCTCGAGTCACCAGTAGTGAGCAGCTCTACTCCTCTCTGAGCAGAGTGGAAGGTAGACAGCTGGGCCTGCTCAAGAACAAATACACTTACTACCAAGCAACAGTTCTGTCAAAAGAACCAGAACCTGAACCAGAACCAAAGGTCTCTGTTACCACAACAGAGCCAGAAGATCCAGAAGATCTGGAGGAACCTGAAAACGATGGAGAGAGAGAGGACTTTGAAGGAAACAGTGCAGATCTGCTGGAGCAACAATACATGCACAACACATGCCTCATTAGTGAATTGAATTTAAAAGACATGGGCGAAGAGGAGCTGGGTGACGATGAAAGCAACTCACAGACTGAGGAGAAGGACAGTATAGGTGAGATGGCCTCAGAGGAAGCAAGAGACTCTGCAGAGTCAGGGGCCAACGGAACTACGAGCACCTTCCAGAGGGCCTGCTTAGACGGGACCCTACCAGACCTGCTTAATAGCGGCAAGCCGCTGAGCAGACGCAGGACGCTGGGACACTACTCAGACACGGTAAGTCTGAGACGGTCTTTGTAATATTTACGTGTGAAAACCAGAAATCTTTAAAGCAGCAGCTGAATTGAAATCTGCTGGAAGAGGCTTGTCAAACATGAAACCTGTAAAACTGGGAGGAGACTGTGTGAGCGGTTGCTCAGCAGAATACTGAAAGGTACAAATACACAAAGGGCACCGAGTGTTGTCATGCAAACATAATAAAGTACAATAGAAACATGTTTGGCGCTCTGATGTGAGAGTGCAGGAAACCTCAGTTTCCAGTGACGATGAATGATTTTCAGACCCTCTCACATGATGATAATGATGATGATGATGATGATGATGATGGGGCTTCATTTGTGGCTGTAAAGCTAGGAACAGTGTTGTTGGAACATGTTATCTCACTTTGTGTTAACAGCATTCAGTACTCAGATATCTAAGTGTGCAAACAAATTTCCACAGTTGCGTTAATGTGGGCATGTGTGCAGAGTTTCGTGTTGGGTGACCTCTCAGCTGGTATGACTGGATTTCTTGTTTACAGTTTGACCCGGGAATCTAGATTAGCAGTTTCTGTTTACATTGCATCAAAATGTCAGGAGGACTTTCTGGGTGAGGGCTTTGATTTACCTTCACAGCAAAAAAAAAAAAAAAAAGTTCTGATGGGATATTGTTAAAATGATGTTTCTAGCTCAAAGAGATACGGAGAGAAGTGGAGCTGTCCCGGAGACGAAGTATCAAACTGAAGGCCCAGGTGGACAAACTACAGGAAACCAGAGAAGGACAAGGCTGGAGTCAACACAAAGATAGGGTAAAGCTCACACACAGCACCACAACACACACCTGCAGAGCTCTGCGGGATTTTCCTAATTTCTTTGCTTTGATTTCTATACCAGGTCACAGATGAAGTTCTGTCTATTCTGAGGCTGCTCCACCCGCTGACGGAGCCAGAGTCCAGCCAGTTTGAGCCACCCGATGGGGACAGCTGCCTGGACGCCGCCCTGGCCCAGCTGCAGAACGTGGCTCGCAAACTGGCAATCAGCCACACCAAACAGGTCAGTGCAAATAACACTCCTCACTGTCTCCCTGCAGTCTTTGTTTGAGCTGGTTTCAGCGGGCACTTTACTCAGAGGAGTGTCTGTTTTTGTTCTCACCAGCAGAGGACTAAAGGTGACAAATTGTGAAAGTGGAAGCTTTAATTTGGAATTTTTATTTCAAATCTTATCACGTTAGTTCATTTTAAAACTTGTATTGCACATATGTATTATAATTTGCCTTCACTGATGATTGCAGTGATCATACAGACATAGAAAGGGGTGGAAAAAAACAAGAATTATAACCCTGAACACTGCAGATTAGTGGTTACTCAATCCTGATATTAAGATGAGTTGAAAAGAATCATTAATACATTTTTTGCAGGGTATAAAAGTCGTGTTTTTGTTTGTTTTTAGCTAAGAATGAGCCTTTGAGGAGACGTAAGCAGGAAATTGTAAAGCCTGTGAATCTGTGTTACCTTATTTAACTGAAATCAGTGCTTTCTTTTGTGATTTCTGATTATTTTAGGAAATTGTGTATTACACTTAAGCTAATGAAGCCCCAGTCAATAAAAAATATCCTGGCTCAAACCTCTTTAGGGCTGGCACCACAGTCCTCTAAGCATTAGCCCCGAGGCGCGTACATAGATACCAATGCTCATGCTGATGGCATCTCTGTGTCCACCTCATGAAACCCATTGTTTCCCTGAAAAAAAAAAGTGCTAAGCTCAGGTATGCAGCCAAACAAGTTTACAAGACACCCTATCAGCAAGTCTGTCTGGAGTTTACTTTGTGAGACATTTACAAAAAGTAGAGGTCAGATTTGAATCCTGTTAGAAATCAGATAAGAAAGAGTGAAGTCAGTGAGATAAAATGTGGAACATGTTAGATAGTGGAAAGAAATATAACCTGACTCCTGTGCCTGTTTGTCCATCCAGGAGTCCAAACCTGGAGCAAAATTAGCAGAGGACAGCGCAATTCTGCAGCAGGCGCTGTGCGACAGAGATGAGGCCATAGAGAAGTGAGTACACACACACGGTCACACTCCTTTAAAGAAGAAAATAATCAAGATTTAAGGGAAGAAAAACAAAAAGGGAAGCTGAATGTTCTGCATCTATTTTTGAGGAGTGTGTCATTCTTTCTGTTCCTCCGTGCAGGAAGAAGGCGATGGAGGCCGAGCTGCTGCGCAGTAAGACGGAGATGATGACGCTGAACAACCATCTGCTGGAAGCTGCACAGAAACGCCTGGAACTGTCGCTGGAGGTCGAGGCCTGGAAGGTGAACCTGAGACCAGTTTAAATTTTGAGAGAGACAACACAAGGGTGCGCTCCTCTGAGAAGACACTGAGCTGAGATCTATAATAGGAACACAGTGGGCCTTAGTGAGGAAAAGAGAGCTGGTGGGAAAGTGTAAACATAAGAGACTCAAAGGAGAGCAGAGAAGTAGGGCACATGCAGACACACACACGCACACACACACATAGTTTCACTTCTCAGAATGTGTTTGGCGATGAAACACACACAACAAACTGCAATTAAAATTCTCTCATCTTAGATTCAGCACATGCCGCGCATGCAGGCGTTAATGCCAGCTGCTGTGATGCTTTGGCTTCTGGCCCACGTCTTCATCTGCTGAGTACTCGACTCCCCGCAGTGTTAAACTGAAACTACGCTGCATGTTCTTTAACGCTGAGAGCAGCAGCGTCGCTTTCAGGTACACACGTGAAAACCCCAAATCATTTCACTTAAACTGCATGAAAGAGGGAACGGTTAGGTTTGCACGGTTTAGAAAAAAATACTCAGATCTTAATGTATCGTACATTTGTGGAAAATTGAAACTGAAATTGTTAAATGTCAGCGGGTTAATCTGAAGGACTGTACGAGAATGAATTAGGTAAAGAAGCTTAATTCGTATTGAATTATTTTTTAATGTATATTCTTTGTCCTCTAATATCTGTGGTGCTGAATTGGAGCTGAATTTTCGGCTTTATAGGAACAACTTTAATCTTGACATTTATGGCAACTTTATAACAGTAAATATCCCAGAAACTATTAATTTAGAAGGAGACACTGTATGAAATGAAACTGCAGCTTTCGCTTTATAACATTTTTACAAGATTAAAATGAATGCAGAAGGAACGCTGGTATAAAATCACATCATGCCTTATTCTTAAATATGCATGTTGCAAAACTCTTTAATGTGCAGTCAAAAGGTTCCACAGCTACACCCATGAAAACCAAACCTGATCGTCACCATGTGCCGCTCTGCAGCGCTTTCAGTGCTCTTGCTATTTCTGGATCCCTCTGTTCTGACGACTTGCACGTCCAGAGCGCAAAAACAATAAGCCTTCAAACTGAACATCTGTTTGGGGATGAAGGGCATGAAATCTGGTGATTTGGGCAGGTAGTGAGTGAAGACTGTGTTGGTGTGGCCAAAAAATAGTTCAATAGAACTGAACATGATTTATTGAGATACAGAATTCAATTAAACTGTTTGAGTAGACTACAATAGAACAGAATAGAATAGAACAGAATAGAAAGCTTTTACTGTCATCAAACACGGAGCATGATGAAAATGTAGCAGCTGCCACAGTTCAGTACCTTTCCCTATAAAACGTAAACAAGAAAATACACACACACACACACACACACACACACACACACACACACACACACACACACACACACACACACACACAC
>JAVDPK010018491.1:0-10110 GCA_034780415.1 Cichlasoma orientale | reverse complement strand
GCCGGGGCGGCAGCACCAAGGGCCAGTGTAAAATAAGCAAGGATTATTCTAAGCTATGATTCATGCAAATGCAAGAATTGGCATATAGTGCCTTCTGTGTATCTGTTGACCTAAACTGATTTATAGCAACAAGAAGGCAAATAAAACCGTCACTGCTGGCTTCCATTTTCCTTTATGGGCTTATTTTAAAGCCATAATTTGCGCTGCTTGTGAGCAGATGGCATTATAAATAGGTTAGTTTATATGCAGGGTTTTATTTATTTAGTTATTTTACCTGTAAATAGTTTGGGACTCTGAATTAAGTCTTGTTTTTTCCATGATGTGGTTATTCAAGAATAAATGAAGGCATTCTGATGAAAACTGCATTCTTATTTTAGCAACCTTATATGCATGTACTGGCACAGTATTTCAGTGAATTTCAAAATTAGAGGTGACAGACTAAGCCCTGGGGCGTCAGCCTTACCTCCCACTGGGTGGGGGAGCTCCACCCAGTTTCTATTCAAGAATAATGGACGCTCATCACCAGGAAACAGAAGAAATGCAAAAAAATAATAAAAAAAAAAAATACAATGAGGAGACAGGCAGAATGATAAAAGACAGGCAGGGAGCAGAGTGGGAGCATGTCAAGTTGCTTGGAGCGAAGTGTGACTCCCCTAAGCAACAAAGTAGTCACCTCAAACGGTGTTTTAATGAGGATGCACTGGGAGGATAAAAACTAATTATGACATTGATGTATTGGTCTGTCTCACAGCTTCTCGCACAGCCTATTTTTTCTTTTTCTTTTTTTTTTTAAAGCACAGTTTATGAACAAAGGAAGATGGCTTAGACTGGAGCATCAATTTACTAAGCCCTGGGGTTCCTGAATCCATCATACATAGGCCTATTAGACTCGATTTCAGAGGAGCAAGAAGAACTGGTGACACAGAGAACATCAGGCAGCTCTTGGCACGGCCAGTATGATAAACTGGGTGCCAGTCACCACTGATGCTATACAGTGCGCAGCCATACATACCCATATAACTAATTGGTGTTCCGTGCATTTTGTGAGCGCAGCCTAGCTTGAAATTACATGTTTCTGGTTTTCCTTTCCCCCCTCTTTGGTGCGTTCAACCCCAACCACACACACACACACCCCACTCTACCACTCACAACACGTGGCTGGCTGGCGGAGCCCGTTAACGGCGGTAGTTTAGTGAACGGGAAATGATACATGACAGGGCGCTTACGCACCAAATCTTTCACGTTGTGACGCGTGCGCGCACACACACACACACACGCACGCTTGCTTTTCCATCTCCGCTCGGCACATTTACCCTCCTCCGTCACGCTATATCTTGAGTTCACTTCAACCTGTGACAGTGAGCAGAAGGCTTATTCATTTCGTTCCGCCACGAATATAAATGGCACACAACATCACACAAATCAAATGACTGTCTGAACGCATAAACCAAAAGCATTTCTCGAGCTGTCACCGGTGTTTTATTGTGGAAGGCTCTCAAATCTTAAAAAAAAAAAAAAAAAAAAAAGCATTTCTCCCTCTTTAAGACGTAAATGCGTCTTTTAAGTTGTTTTCAAAGCTGCAAGATCTAGAGGATAAGTTATTCAACAGTGTGAAAAGTTATCTAACCGTTATGTGCAAAAATTTTTCTTAATTGCGCACACTCACAGCAGCAGCAGGAATCATCTACACACTGCTGCCTTTACTTTGCAGAAATTAAAGAAAATCCAAGACTTTTACTCACGATCACGCCAGTCCCGATCTTACTGTACTGGAAGGCTCCTCACACTTGAGTTAGTCTGCGCGCTTTCCTCTCCTCCCTCCCTATTTCTTCACTGTATCTGCTCCAGTCACGGCTGCTGGATTGAGACACTCTCTCTCTCGGCTCTGACAGCTCCAATAAGAAGAAAACATGAATCCTTCATTTAGAAACAACTGACTTCACTGCGGGCTCGTGATAAAGTCCCTCTACCTTCCTGCAGCAGGAGCAGCAGCGTGTGGTGGAGAGGAGTGAAGGAGAGGGCGGTTTATCTCATCCTCTCTCCTCCTTCCTGTTGTTCCTCACTCGCTGCTCTAGGTTGGACTGTCTGAAACACTTCAGAATAAATATGCACCCCTTTTTTTTGTGCGTGTGCCTCAGTGATTAACCCCTAGGAAAGTAATAGAGTAATATTTATGAATGGTGATAAGCACAGTTTCCAGATGTTTTTGCTCTAGTAGTCACGTCACATTCTGGGTACTATTAAGGTCATTAGGCTTGAAGGTGTTTGTTTTTCCAAGGGCTTCCCCCCTTTTAAAATTCATATTTCATAAGAAGCAATCCAGACTTATCCATAATTCAGAAACGTCTGACTGAGTAGGGTGGGTGGGGCTGGTGGTTGGCCAGGGGGGCTGAACAGAGCCCCCTGGGGAACCCTGTCACACCACCAGACTGTGACAAAAACAAAACGCTGTGACCAGGAGTTGATGGGCTTGTTGCCAGGGAAAGACAGGCAATCCAACCCTGACTAAAAACCAGCAGCCACTGATAGGCTTATGAGGCCTAGGAGTGGGAGCAGCAGCAGTGATGGGTATGTTGCTGGTCTGTAGCTCCATGCAGATCACCAAGTATGACAAACAGGAAGTTTCAAAATAAGCAAGAGTGTCTGAAGGGATGCAAAAACATTAACAGGCTTAAATGATAACACATTTCAACTTTTATTTAATCAACAAACCCTGCAAAACACAAACAGTAACACAGCCCCAACAGTGCAGTGCTCAGGCTCTCTGAACAAAACAACACAATCATGCCTGCAGACAACAGATCTTGAGGTTGATCTCCATATAAAACTACGCAGAACTGGGTCAAAAAAAAAGCTGTAATGTACACCACACACCAAGGTGCATTTTCAATCACACAAGACTACTCCTACAATTAAACCTCAACACGTTTTAAGTGCACTTACTGGAGGAAAAATGCCTAAAAACCATTTCTCAATTAAGACATACCTGTAAAACACTTGAACCCTAACAGTGAACCTTTTCCTAAAGAGATGTAAGACAGCATCTTACTTTAAATCAAGTCTTTCATTTTCCAAATATCAGTTGATTATTGAGTTATTGTAAACAAAATTTATGCCACGATTGTCCTCAAGTGTGAACCCCTGGAACCATTTAATAAACATTAGACCAATGACCAAGATGAGAAATAATGATGAGGCGTTACACTGTGACAAAACTGCTTTTCATTCACTGCCTCAACTGACACCCAATTATTATTATTATTTTTTTTTTATTTTTTTGAGGGGGGGATAAGAAAAAAAAAAAAAAGGGTGCACTTGAAATTAATGAATTGACCAAGTGCCCGTATACTACAGTAAACATGTTAATGAGGATTCTTAATCTGAAGATCATTAGACCTGAACTGGAGTTGGAAGACAAATACTCCAATGCTGAAATAACCAGACTGAGGTCAAAGCATTGTAATAATACATGCATATATACAGAGAGCCCAAGCAGATGCTAAAACCCCCCAACCAAACATTTAAAATAATTGCAAAAAGATTAAAAATAAAATATAAATAAGCACAAAGAGTGGACTTAAAAGTCTTTCCATCTTATGTTTCGGATAGCTATAGAAAAAACAAACAAAAATAATACAGAATGTGATCCATGTGTAAGCTGGTATGGTGAGGGTGCTCTGCTCTTCCTGTGCAACTGTCACTGTGATCTGTGTAGGTTAAAAGCAGCTGACCGCTGGTCAGCTCTACAAGTTGTAGTTGTGGGATCAGATTAGTATAGTTAAAGTGGACAGCTCATGCAGTCTGGTGTTAAAATGGCTCTCAAACATTAAGGCAAAGAATGAGAGGCGGGGGCATTTGGAAAACAGACTGAAGGGTTGGGTTGCTGCAGATGTCTGGAACATCAAGGTGTCATCTTGTCTGCATTCTGACTCGCTGAATCCTGTATGTGAGGAAAAGCAAGGGCAGAGGTTTTAGCAAATGTAATTATACAAACAAAGAGAAACATTTTTTTAAAAGTGTTAGTCAAAAAAATGACTTTGTATGATCCTATTAAAAATACTGACAAGGAAAATGCTACCATTTTCACTGGTGGTGCTTTACCTGGCATGGTTCTCAGTAGCTGTGGACTACAGTACAGTCAGCATGGTCTGGACTCCACAGTCCACAAAGTTCTGGGAACAAAGTATAACGTAACAAAATGAGGCATGCAGATATGCTTCAAAGACATGAACAGCTACCATATAACAAGCTTCACAAAAAAACGCTCTGCATGTGTCATGAATTGTCAAGTAAACAAAATTAACTTTGTGCAAAAGACGAAATTAAGAGTGCGTTGTTGATTCATAATCCATTCTTCAGGGTGCCAACACAGGCCAGACAACACCATCTAGTGGTATAGATGGGCATCACAGTTTATGGATAAATGTGAGTGATTTGTTCATAAGTATGGGAAGAAATAAAAAGGTTTATCTGTAATAGTTACAGGATTCTCAAAGGACAATTGTTTAGTGTTGATTTAAAATGACTGCTATTCTTATTTCCACTAAATGCAGTCACCTGATTGACAGGCCGTGTCCTCTGGTCCGCCATCCATGGAGGTGGGGTGTACTGTGTGTGAGGGGAGAGGCGTCAGCTGTCAAACACAGGGCAACAGGCAAACCCAGAATCGCTACTATGGAAGGGGAGGGCATGTTGGATTGTGGGATAAGCAGGGGCAGGTGTACCTAAACCAAACTAAACCCTTCATCTCATATGTGGGAGCATGTGTGCAGTAGCTGAGAGACCCTGTGTGGGAAGTTGCTGACAAATTGTTGTGTGAGTGTACATTTGTGTGCACGTACCTGATAGGGATAGGCATAGGCATTCTGCGTGTAGTTCACTGGGATCTGCGGGATCATGTCCCCTCGAAAGTTGGTGTAGGAGTATGGCTGCAATCAAAGCCAGTAACAACACATGAAACCACAGCACAGTGAAGTTTAAAGAGCAAAACAACATGCTGTTTACTGAATAATTTGGCAATTTTGAGATTACTACAAATAACAATCGTGCTGCGGCCACTGACATTTTTTGTTTTTTTCTATTAAATTGATACATCACTCTCCATTTTGCAACTTTATTCTTGGTAAGGAACACTAGCTAATTGTCTGAGCAAACCTACTGCTTCAAAAAAAATTTAAAGTAAACTCTCAATAGGGAAAAAATTCAGCTGGATGGACTGGATAATGTGTTAGCAAGGAAAGGATTCCACATCGTTTGATGGAAATGAAAATTCTCAACCTACGAGGGTTGAATTCAAAGACACCCCAAAAATCAAAGTGAAAAAATTATGTTGCAAGCTAACCCATTTTGCTGAAATTTCATTTCAGCAACTCAAAACTGGTACTCGGTAGTTTGTATGGCTCCACGTGCTTGTATGCATGCCTGACAATGTTGGGCCATGCTCCTAATGCTCCTGGGACATCTCCTTCCAGATCTGGACCAAGGTATCACCGAGCTCCTCGATGTGGTGTTGGATGGACTGAAAACAATGTCCCAGAGGTGTTCTATTGGATTTAGGTCAGACGAGCGTGGGGGCCAGTCAATGATATGGTAAATGGACTGGTTCTTATATTGCGTTTTTCTACTCTATATTGAGCACGCAAAGCACTTTACACAACATGCCTCATTCACCCATTCACATACATTCATACACGCACTTCTTTCTAAGCTTAAGGGCTTTCTATCTAACATTCACACACATTCATACTCCGACGGTTGCATCGAAGAGCAACTTGGGGTTCAGTATCTTGCTCAAGGATACTTTGGCATGCAGACTGGAGCAGCCAGAGAACGAATAGCCAGCCTTCCCTACCTCCTGAGCTGCAGCCACCCCAATCAATTCCTTCATCCTCCAATAACTGCCTACATACTCCCACTACATGAGGCTGGGCATTGTCGTGCACCAGTAGAAACCCAGGACCCACTGCACCAGTGTAGGGCATGACAATGGGTCCAAGAATTTCATCCCAATACTTAATGGCAGTCAGGGTGCCGTTGCCTAGCCTGTAGGGCTCTGTGCATCCCTCCATGTGCACACTGGTCATGCTGAACAATGCTCAGGGTAAACCTGCTCTCATCTGTAAATAAACAGGGCGCCATAATTTTGGTATATAATGGAAAATGCCAATCGGGAGCAGATACTGCTCCCCCTGATGGGTTAAGGACAAGGCCCTGTCCAGCTCTCCTAGAATCTTCCAGCCTCTTGAGACTGTGACTGGGAGACACAGCAAACTTTCTGGCAATGGCACCAATCAATGTACCATCCTGAAGGAGTTGGACTACCTGTGCAAACTCTAGGGTCCAGGTATTGCCTCATGCTACCAGTAGTGACACTGACCCTAGACAACTGGAAAACTAGTGAAAAGTCAGAAAAGATGAGGATGGAAAAAATTTCAGTGGCTTCCACCTGTAAAACCATTCCTGTTTTGGGGGCTGTCTCACTGTTGCCCCTCTAGTGCACCTGTTGTTAATTTCATTAACACCAAAGCAGCTGAAACGGATTAACCCCCTCTACCACTTACCTGATCAGATCAACATCCCAGACGTTTAACTGACTTGATGTTAAAGAGCACATAAAAAGATGACAAAGTTCCAGACAGTTCATAAACAATTTTCAAAACTTCACATATTAAAACCACTTTCATTAAAAGAGGCTTAACATCCTTGCTGATTATCATAACACCCGTTTCTTGGAAAACATGCATATATTTGTGAATGAGGCCCAATGTGATTTTTTTCTTTAAATTATTTTTTTAATTATACCTGCCTGAATAAAGGTGTCCATTAAGATTTCTGATTATGTGTAAGATACCTGATTGTATGGGTAGCCTCCATTAAGGACAGGCGAGGGTTGTGGCACCCCACCTCCCATGGGCGAGGAGCAAGCACAGCAGAAGTACTGGGTAGGATTTACCCAAGGAATAGGCCCAGCAAGACGGGATGGCATTGACCCTGGACGGATTTTTTTTTTGGGGGGGGGGGGGGGGGGGTTTAAACATTTTTAAAAACATTTAGTGGAAACAACTACTATTTGCACTACCAAACAAACATTCAACAAAGTGTGAAAACACAATACATACGAAAGCCCCGTTCTTTCATGATGGCGGGGCCCAGCTTGAGCTTCCGTCCCTTAAAACTGATCTGTTGCTATGGTGAAAAATATTATTATTCTTAAAAATATATTATTCTTCTACATTAGACATATGCAAACCCTAAACCAATCCAGTGACAGACATCTTACCTCAACGATTGACTGAATGTTGACATCTTCATTGAAGTACACAAATCCGTAGCTAAGAACACACAAAACAACTTGTATATAAATATATAAAAATATATTGATTCAATAATAGTATACAGTGTTGAATATAAATAGCTAGATCATGTTACAAAATAATGAATTTTCATGTTTTGTAAGCAAAATAAACAGTCCCTTCACTAATACTTACATATGTTTAGTAATCTGACCATCACATACACACACACACACACACACACAAAAAACAATTACTGTATTCACACCAAAATGTACTGCAGTAGGTTGAATCAGACAGTGAAGCAATTCTCATTTCACTATCTCTTCAAAATCTGGCAGTTAAACCTGAGTGACCCCAAACAGCAAAAACTTACCCTTTGCAGATTCCTCCACGGTATGTGATAATCTTTACTTCCTTAACGGTACCGTATCTTGTAAAGAAGTCCCGCATTTCATTTTCATCCACCTAAAGGTTAAAATGAATCAAGAGAGAAACCTGATTTTTAACCCACTAGTGAACTCTTGAGGGTGTACCATTCCTCTTGACCAGTGTCAGCAGGGGAAGGCTCCTGACATAAATCCATACATTTTCGTGTAATTAACAACCCTTTAATAAACAAAATGTAAAGAAAATGGCTATTATTCTAGAGAAAGTGAAACCCTCAAATAATAAATTGACTAAATTATGTAATAAATTATGCTTGTTAAGTTCCTTTGGCTAATTTAATTTTAAAAACACTTTTTTAAAGCAGAGATACTCTCAAAGATGACACTGAAAATTAAATTGACAGAATAATAAAACATTCTAATTATTACATTTTAAATAAAGACATGTAATTTTTGCTAAATGTGCAGGCTGCAAGAAGGAAGACACGTTATTTTTCAATCCAGTTTCTACTGGATACCTTTGACAGCCAAATTTTGATAATATACAAGTCACCAAATTTACAGTTCACAGGCAAGCTACAGTATGACACAAGCCAGTGGACATTTATGTATAATAATTTTCAAATATTTTTAAGTGCCATAGGAGGCAAAAATCATTTCTCATTTTTAAGGGGCAGAAAGTGATTGGCAAAAAATGGTTTCTGGAGTTTTGTTTTTTTTAGGTCTAATATTTTTGCTTATATCAGTACACAAGCTGTAATCAACAGGGTTATATATAAAATATAGAAATGACCTGTTTTGCAAGTATACTTATGAGTCTGCATTGTTGTGCCTATTCTGCATTAACTATAATCAATCCAGTCCTTTTCTGTATAGAACTGTTATGTTGTACTGCAGTGTTATGTTGCAATATCTGCTGCCCTCTGGCCAGGATTGCGCTTGAAAATGACTTTCATGTCAATGAAACTTTTTACCTGCTTAAACAATAGGACATATAAAAGATGTATATAAAATATATTAGAATGTTCTTTCTGCATAAAAAAAAAACAACTTGATATCATTCATGAGAAACATGCTTGACAGATTAAAGATCAACGGGTCATTTACAACAAATACTGCCAATCATTTTTGGCCAAACCACTTCTTTGGCAGGACCTCTCCGGTCTTACCTTCATGTCGATCCCACCAACAAAGAGGGCGTTGGGAGTCAATTTGCCCTCCGGTAAGATGTATCCGTTTGACAACTTAAAGGAAGGAAAGGTCTGGCTGACGCTTCTGGACTTGTTGATATCCTTACAATTAAAAAACAAAAAACCCCATCTCAATTCATTACAGAAAAACTGCTACAAAATCCGGAGTCTGACCTGCGTTAGCTACCCTATACTGCCACCATGTGACAGCTGCTGGCCCGACCATTAAAACTGATTTAAAAAGTGCAAATGAATTTAACTTATTAAACTGAACTGTAGGCCTAACATTAATCACCCCTACCAAAATAATGTAGCAATAATAAAGGCTTGCTTTGTGGCTTTGCGTGTGTGTAATTTGAGTTCTAGCAAAAATCTGCTGGTTCATGGCCCTGACTTTATCTGTATTAGCGCACTGAACGGACTTCAACACGCAAAACTTTAAAAAGGACAAACTAGAAATTAACGAAACAGTATGTAACTATAAGTCAGCGTGGTAAGCTAAGTAACTTACTCTAACTAAATGTGGCTTAACTGTGCTATTAGTCAAACTATCGTTAGCTACAAGCAAGTGCGCCTTTTTAATTTCAGCAGACAAGGTCAAGCTATCAACCAGCAAGCTAAGACCTACGTTAGCACAACCAATTAAGAAGCTAACAAACGCAAGAAATTGTATCACTACCAGTGTTGGAATACATATCTTGTACAGAACATTAGCAATGAAACTTACCATTTCTAAAACCACTAAAACTAGCAACTTGACCAGAAGCACTCAAAAACACGTCTTCCACCGTGTTCTGCCCGACAACAGCGACCTCACCCGCGCCAAAAACCACGCCCACCCACTCAGTGACTCACGTGACTCAGTACAGCGAGACATGAGTAATGTCGCTGTTTAAAAAAAAAAAAAGCATCAAAGCGCTCAATCATACGTAAACGTATCAGAAAAGCGTTAATGATTCTTTCAATTAAAATTTGTTTCTTGTCCTTTTTTGATCAGCTTAGTTAGGGCTGGATCAGGTGACCCTGAACCAACCCGACCTATGCTGCTAGGTGGGGTTCCCATGGTGCAGTGAGTTTTTATTTGTCTCTGTTTTGCCCCAAGTTTTAATTTGTACATCCCAACGCCAGTGTTGTAGTACTCGAGACCGGTGATGGTCTTGGCCTTGTCATGGACTCGACCTCATTTGGTCTCGGTCTTGTCTCGGTCTCGGACATCGCGGACTCGGG
Organism: Cichlasoma orientale; assembly: GCA_034780415.1. Lineage (NCBI taxonomy): Eukaryota > Metazoa > Chordata > Actinopteri > Cichliformes > Cichlidae > Cichlasoma > Cichlasoma orientale. The sequence goes on along the minus strand of JAVDPK010018491.1, from coordinate 12 downwards.
ATTTTATTTCAA
>JAVDPK010018490.1:0-10110 GCA_034780415.1 Cichlasoma orientale | reverse complement strand
TGTGTGTGTGTGTGTGTGTGTGTGTGTGTGTGTGTGTGTGTGTGTGTGTGTGTGTGTGTGTGTGTGGGTGTGTGTGTTGGGGGGGGGGTGCTGTCTTGTATTTCTTAGTACTGTAAAGTATAAATAACCCCTTCGGTCACTGTATGCACAATTGTGTACATCACTTTCTATAGTTATATATTGTACTGTAATATTCATTTTCTGACATCTCCTACCTAAAAAGATTATGTAGGCAGAAGATGATTTTTTTTTTTTCCTTCCCCCACCAGAATTCCTGTATCGTGCCTGATAACAAAACATGGAACAAATGCAAATCGATACTTTCAATTTACACTTAAGGTTTATCCTACATGGCTTTGTGTTGAAGAAGTATGTATGAAATCAATATCTTAACCTATGTATCTTGTTAATTTTTATTGTTTTGTTTTTCTCTCTGATGCAGCCAAATGCATCGACCACTACACCAAGCTGCGGGTGGAGAATACTGAGCTGCCAGAGGGCGAGGAGAAGAAAATGATTGACCCCCGTCTTGAGGGCATTGTCAACAAGATGTTCTTGCGTTGCCTAGACGATCACAAGTATAAACAGGCCATTGGCATCGCCCTGGAAACCAGACGTCTTGACATGTTTGAGAAGACCATCTTAGAATCGGTCAGTGCAGTTCTCTGCTGACTTGAGATTAGTTTGTAACTCTGTAACAAGCTGTTATGAGATTTACATTTTGGTTACTGCTGTTGATTTGTTTAAGGTTATAAACATGTCATCTTAAGAAATAATTATGATTTTTTTTTTTCTTTTCCCTTCTCATGCAGAATGATGTGAGTGGCCTCCTTGCCTACAGCTTGAAGGTGTGCATGTCCCTGATGCAGAACAAGAAGTTCCGTAATGATGTGCTGAGGGTGCTGGTCAAACTCTACATGAACCTGGAAAAACCTGATTTCATCAATGTCTGTCAGGTAACAAATGGATTCTTAAAAGCTTTTTAGAAATGCATTGACTCGCTGACCCCCCTCACTGTGATTTTTAATTTAGACATTAGATTTATAACACAAAGGCAGGTCCAGAAATGTTTAGACTATGACACAATTCATAATGTTTGCTCTGTATGTAAGAACAGTATGTCTGAAATGCAAGGATCAAGATGCAATTGAAGTACAGATATTTAGCTTAATTTCAAGGGGTTTAAAGACAGGACACCTTGGGATTGCATCAAACATAGATAGGGAATTGAAGACGGTGTGACTTTCACAACAGTATTGACATTAAGAAAACATAACCAAGAATATAACCAAACAAAATTCCACATCCTATGGGCCTGAGAGAAAAGTAGAGATCACTGCTTGTGAGAGATAATATGGTATCATTGAAGAAAAGGCCTCCATCCCCTGTTAAATCTCTGCCTAGTATCTGGTTTACACATACATAATTCTTCCAATTGTATAATGGACATCTCCTTAATCTAGTGTGCACAGGTAGTGGGAGATGTAGACTTCCAAGTTAAAAGAATAAGTTTCTTGGAAACCAATATTCTTAGATGCAGTACAATCAGGATGCCTGGTGGAAGCTCTAGGGTCTCTACAGAACATCCAAAGATTGCCATGTTATGGTTAGGTTTAATGTCTCTGGAGAAAGTTGCTTAAAACCACTGAAAAATGTCCAATAATGACATGAGGTCAGGTAGGACCACTGAGGCCTCTTTTCCACCAGTGGGGTTCTGGTGCAGATGCCAGTATTTGAACCGTTCAGCGGTTTTTCCACTGCGAACACACTCGGTGCTTAGCCGAAAAAAGGGGTTCAACTTGGGCCCTGCATGCTAGCTGGTCTCAACCCAAGAACGCGTGACGAAAGCGTCAGAAGACTCTCAGCGTAAAGTTTTCTACCGCTAGTTCACTGCATGATGTGTATTACATGAGAAAAGCGATGCGATTTTCAGGGCTGTGAATTAGGGCCCTAAGGCTGAACTTGCTGCTTTGTATCAGTTCATATCACAGATAAAAGGATGCAAAATGCGTACTTGTCCCCTTGCTCGTAATCGCTGTCTGCGTTTACCTCTGTGCTGCACACAGATGCTGCAGTAGTTTTGTTTGGACCTTAAAATGTGTTCGCAGCACAAGAAAGGGGAGCGTATTCTCACACATTTGTGCTCTTTGGCTTCCGTGTCCAGACGAGGACCTGCCCACACTCATTCGTAAGGGATCAGTTCACAAAGCTCGGTGGAAACGCAGACTCGTTCTTAAGTGTTTTGCCGGTTCATTGAAACCGACACCAGCACTGGCACAAGCACTGGCACCTCGGCAGTGGAAAAGTAGTATGAGAGGATATTGATGGAAAAATGCGGTTCAATTAGGTTTTGGCGTAATAGAAACTGTGCCTGACCTGGCAGCCAGGTCTTTTACTACATAGATTGCTCTTTTTCTCTTCATTTGACTATTTTCTGACATTTGTAAGTTCATATTTTATATGCAATCACAGTCTTCGTGATTCCAAAGAGTTCACTTTTTTGCAGCTAAATAGACACAAAAGAAAAATGGTAAAAGATTTCAGAGTAGCAGTCCAATCCCCAAAGATGCTGAGTTTTATATGCAGTTCACTTTCATATGGAAAGCTGAAAACAGCATGGCTGGCATTTTTGTTAGATAAGAGACTGTAGCATTGATCAACCAAACCAACCCAACAACCAACAGCCCTAAGTCTTACTAAGAGGTATTTGGGTGATTTATGTAGTGTAACTGTTGTGAGTGATGCTATATACTGATCACATGAATAATTATATTTTCACAGGTTTTCCTGTCTTAAACTAACATCACTCTCCAATTGTCTCTCTCTTCCCCACTCCAGTGCCTGATATTCCTGGATGACCCGCAAGCTGTGAGTGACATCCTGGAGAAGCTGGTGAAGGAGGACAACTTGCTAATGGCTTACCAGATCTGTTTTGACCTCTATGAGAGTGCCAGCCAGCAGTTCCTGTCTTCTGTCATTCAGAACTTGCGTACTGTTGGCACACCTATTCCTGCAGTCCCTGGCTCCACAAATACAGGCACCGTGCCCACACCAGACAAAGAGAGGTAGGCAGGGACAAAGAGTAATTATTTCAAAGGCTGAAGCACTTTGTCTTGGTTCATGTTTACAGGGTCTGAGGCTTTATCAGAACTAATGGCAGGAAATGCCTGTTAAGACTTTCTGAGTTCTTTTAAAACCCTGTAATCATGGCAGGAAAAAATTTGATGCTGTTAGTAAGTATTTGGCCCTCTAAGGTTTGGATGTGCAACTCAAACCTCCTGAAATGAACCAAACCAAAATAAAGAAATTCTAAATATTGAGTTTTGACTTAATGCTAATATGCACACATTGTACAGACTGAAATTTGTTGTGTGTTTTATAGTGATGCAATGGAGACCGACGACAAAGCTGGCAGCTCCCCTGCTGGAAAGCCTGCAGAAACGGTTAGCATTTTGTTTTTGTTTTTTTGTTTTTGAACTGAAGCATTTTTGTAATACCAGAGGCCTGCACTACAAAGCATGTTCAGCATAACCACTACATCTTTTTCACTCCCTCCTGATCAAGACTAGCAGTTACAATCATGCTAGGCAGTTTGCATGCATTTACATAAAAGGGGTGGTGTTGGCACCAGCTGACCAGTTGAAAACATGAACAAGTCTAGAGCTTGTGGTTCTCATAAGAATAACAGACTCTGAGGAATTAAAAAATATACTGCAAGTTAAAGGCAAATAGTTTATGCATCCAAAATCAAAAAGAAAAGTTAAAAGAAAAAAATGCAGGTTGTGTATCAGTACCACTACCTTATTAAATATTACTACTGAATCAATGTGCCCTTTAGCTGCAGTCCTGATAGTGTTATTGGATGTTGGGAGAAAAGAACAAATATAAAAGTATAACTTAATCTTGAAAGTAAACTTGTAAACCTTGGTGTCATCAAGTACACTGCTCCAGGGCTTTGCTTTAAGATTAGAGGGAATGAAATGGCACTTCCATCAGCTGATAATCTACATCTCTAATATAGATGCTCATCAGAGACAACTAAAGCAAACTTTAATACCCAGAGCAGTATAAAAGAAACAGCCCTGGTGCTACCATTTGCAAAGAGAATGAATTGTCAGTAGGTGGTTTTTTTATTATTATTATTATTTATTTAATTACACTGATTTGGTGCCTCTGAGTAAGAGTGTAACAGTGAACCACCAAGTGCTTTGTAGTGCAGGCCTCTAGTGCCAGTCACTCTTAAGTCTAAAAAAGAACCATTTCAGTTTGGTTGTATCGTCACCACTTTCTGTCTTTTTTACAGAAAGATGAGTCCAAAGACCAGAACGCAAAGATGATCAAGATCCTCAGTGGGGAAATGGCCATTGAACTGCACCTGCAATTCTTAATCCGAAATAACAATACAGATCTAATGATTCTCAAAAACACAAAGGTAATGTTCACCTCCAGTGAGATGTGTGGCTTATAGAAGATGAAATAATAAAAAGGTTGTTTACATGGTCAGGTGAACTGCATTTTATGCGAGGTCATTTGTGCTGTAGCGACTGCTTTTTAAGATTGCTTTTTTTCCCCTCTCCTTTTACTCCAGGATGCAGTTCGAAATTCAGTGTGCCACACAGCTACGGTTATAGCCAACTCTTTCATGCACACAGGAACCACAAGTGACCAGTTCCTCAGGTAACTGTGCTGTGAGAATGATAAAATACTGAGAGAGACTGATAAATGCACTTGCTTCAAGTTACCGTAATCCATGTTTTGTTCTTGTAGAGAAAATTTAGAATGGCTGGCAAGAGCAACAAACTGGGCAAAATTCACAGCCACAGCAAGTCTGGGTGTCATCCACAAGGTAAATTTCTGACATAGTGATGGTAATACTAAGAAAACCAGAAAGAATTGTAGTGTAATGTACTTACATTTATATAACACTTTCCTAGTCTTACTGACCACTCAAAGTGCTGTCGACTACAAGAATAAAGTGTTTCTAATGTTGAAAATGCTGTTTTTCAGGGTCACGAAAAAGAGGCCCTCCAGTTAATGGCCACTTACTTGCCCAAAGATACCTCTCCTGGCTCTGCCTACCAGGAAGGGGGCGGCCTGTATGCCCTGGGGCTTATTCATGCCAACCACGGTGGGGACATCATTGATTACCTGCTCGGTCAACTCAAGAACGCCAGCAATGATGTGAGTTGTTTGAGGTTTGGTTTGGCGGGTTGTTGTCAAATACCCTGTAAATGCTATATTTGTGCCCCAGCTAAAGGTTTGTAGTTGAGACCAGCAGCTAGTTTAAGTCTCTGTCAGTTTTATGGTCTCACTGATGATCTATTTTCTGTTTTTCATTCGCAGATTGTCCGTCATGGTGGTGCTCTTGGCTTGGGTTTGGCTGCACTGGGCACAGCTAGACAGGATGTTTACGATCTGCTCAAGTCAAACCTCTACCAGGATGACGCTGTCACTGGTACGTAGGCCCTCGATAAAATCAGTAAACAGGTTTTCTGAATTTTAAGGGAGGCAGTCCAGTTTGCTTTTTGCTATTCTGCTTACTAATAATGTAGAGCCATACAGGTGTTTTGAGTTTTTTTTTTTTTTTTTGGTGCTATGGCCAATTATTGTGTTATTCATGTACATAAGCATCTGGTATTATAAGAGCAAAGGGCCCAAGCAAGGCATACTCATGAAATCCTGTGACCTCCCAGGTGAAGCTGCAGGCTTGGCTCTGGGTCTTGTCATGCTGGGCTCAAAGTCAGCGCAGGCAATCGAGGACATGGTGGGCTATGCTCAGGAGACGCAACATGAGAAGATCTTGCGTGGCCTGGCAGTGGGAATTGCTCTGGTCATGTATGGACGTATGGAGGAGGCTGATGCCCTTATTGAAAGCCTCTGCAGGGACAAGGTATGACTGAAAGCACTCAAAAGCAAATTATATACATCGTGAGGTTAAAGCATCTCAAATAAGTGAAGATTATAGAGCTTTGTTTGCCAACGGCCCGACTTACTGATACATTGGAAACAATGGAAGTTTGATTCTTTTGTAGAAAGAGGGACGGCCTCTTTCTTAAAGGTCACTGCTTTCCGTAAAGCTCACAATTTAGTGTGCAGATATTTGATGTATTGAATTCTGTCTGTAGTCACTGAACATCAGGTTGTGTTCACATCACACGTGAGGCTCTTCCTCTGTACTTTGTGCCAAGAGCTAGATGTGGAAAATGACTCAAATTATGTTGATCTTAGTTGTGTATCCAGACACAGTCTTAAAGCTCTGCTTTCTTTCACTGTCTGTGGTAGGACCCCATCCTGCGGCGCTCTGGTATGTACACTGTGGCAATGGCATACTGTGGCTCCGGGAACAACAAGGCCATCCGACGCCTGCTACATGTCGCTGTGAGTGCTTCCTTTTGTCCTTCTTTACAACACTGTCACTGATGGGAGGACAGGTTTAAGGTGATGGCCCTGAAGGAGATGGAAGACCCACAAATAGCTGGTCTCATCATAGATGCTGCTCATTTTAGTGTCAGAATTATAATTCTTTATTTTCTGTCTTTATCAAGTAGGTTTTAATAGGAAAATTCATTCATGTGTTTCCTTTTTGTTTTTATTACTGGAAACTATTAAACTGGTGCCGGTGTATTAATGCAAGGATAATCTTGCAAACCTTTCTTCTAACAGAACATACTGCAGAGGTATGAACAACTTTTGTCCTGTAGGTGGCACTTTATGCTAACTAAATGTATTAGACAGCTTAATAGTAGAGCATATTTCTTTTACCGTGAGTAGTAAAAGATCTACATCATTAAGATTAATTCCAGTCTTGCTTAACTGACTGCCTTTCCCATCTCTATTAAGGTGAGTGATGTGAATGATGATGTCAGACGGGCTGCTGTCGAGTCCATTGGCTTCATCTTGTTCAGGTAAGATCAAGACCTCTTTCTTTGAGCTATGAACTGTGTTTTGCTTTTTTCCACATGCACCAAATTCTCAATGTTTGTGCCAAAATTCCAGTTTTATGCACAACCTTTGAACAAAGATGTACTAATTTGGGCACAAGTTAAAAAAAAAAAGAAAAAAAAAAGGCAATCAGCAAATTCATATGTTTAAACCAAATCATCCATCTGGTAAAAAGAAGGGGTTATGAAGATTTATCATTACAAATGCTGCTTTTTTTGTATTAACAGTCTGTGTTTTTAAATTTTTATTTGAAGGGATGAAAAAAATTAGAACTAAAACCACTGCTCAATTTGCAATTTTTTTAAACGGTTGCACAGTAATCTTTGTTTGCCTGGAGGGAGAGAATTAAAGGTTGATGGTTTGTGGTTGCTGATTTTAGTGTGTGTTACATCTCCACTGGCTGCCTATCCTTACACACAGCCGGCACATGAAGAAAAACCTCCACAAAGAGATCAAAAGAGAAACTCAGTATGAGTGGATGCTAATTTAGATGCCTCCTGTCACATGTAAAAAAAAGCATCGTAAACTTAAGAAAAAGAGTTGCTGAATGCTAATAGCAGGAAGAAGATGGGACAAACACAGCCAGTCACACTGATGTTAATAGAGTTGGCTGCTGGAGTAGCTTTATAAAACTGATAACTGTGGAGCTGATGTCGACGGATTTAATGTGGGAAGTGGAGTCCCTCACAAACTGTCAACAGGGAGAGTGGACTTCCTTCTGGGTCCTTAAGGAAGAAAGCTTCCTAGTTTGGCAGTTTTTCAGTCATTACAAGTGACTGTTCTCTTGGTTAGTTGTGGAAGTTTCATTTAGCTTTATTCCAGTTACCCTGCTTAATATTTTAACTGATCCAGTGTTGTTACGGGACAGTAATAACAACTGAGATAGTATATTGTTGTTATTATTATTATTATTGCATGGTTTGCTAAAGTGAACAAGTTAATTTAGCAGTCGGCAAATGAATGAAACTACTTAATGGAATTTACATGCAGATGCCCTGGAGCTTAGTTGGCTTTGACCAGTTTGGTCCTTGTTAACCCTTTATAGTGCAAATGCATGCAGTTTTACACAAAATAGACATCACTACTGATACAGAAGCAGTGAAAGATTTGATTTTATGTCTTTTTGCTTCTCTTTTCCTCAATCACCTTTTTATATTTTGTGCTAAAGAGGTCTTGAAAATTTAGATGCACTGTTTTCTAAAATTTACAAAACAAATACAGGCATAAATAAATAAATTACAGTTTATTAGTAGATACTGGTCTTCATGAAAGATGTTCCTCTGTCAGACAATGATAACAGTAAGGTTCTTATCGTGCTCATTGTTTTCTCCAGCTATTTATAGGCATTTATCGCACCAACGTCAGCATGCATTTACCCACCAGAGAGCAGGGCTGTGTTAAACAGAACGCCTGGCCAGTTCACAAACATCAGGGTGTGCATTTTTAAGCCCAAAAAGGCTATGTGATATTCCGTGATCAATTGTTTGCTACATAATCCTTCTGTAAATTTTCACTGTGTTTAGAAAGACTTCTGAACCAGAGCTATTTAGTTTGCCTACTCTTCTCCAATTTCCCACCCTAAAGGCTCAAGAATAACTGCATGCACTCCCCCAGCATACCTCACAAGAAGGACAGCTCCAAGTTTGAATGCCTTACATTCCTGCTTTTTCATATTAAATCAGCAGAGTTCCACTTCTTTTTATTTTTTAAACAGGGACATAGTCAGTCCGTGCCTGCCAAACCCATTAGGATTTTTATTATTAATTACAGTTGAATTTAGGCTGTTTCAGCATTTTCATATCTGCTGTTTTCCTGCTTATAAGAATTGTATTGGATATTATTAAGCACAGAAAAGAGAAATTGCTTAAATACATTGTCATTACAGTGTTCTTATTTGCGTAGTTCAGTCTGCATAGCAGTGGATTTGTTGCCATAGTTTCTTATCTTCTTTGGTGTTTATGATTTAGGGAAAAGTGAATACTCTGGATTTGTAAAATCATATTTTTTGTTTTGTTTTTTTAATATGGCTATTTTATCCTGTTTTGCTTTGCCCAGCCCTTATTCATGATAGAGGCCATTTTTGCTGATCACATTACTGTAATATACAAATGTGGACATCAACAGTGTAAGAAATGGATGGTTAGAATTAGTGCAGTTTTCTCAGGAACACAGGAAATATTTTATTAAACATGTAGATTTCCATTTAAAGTGAACATTGAGCTTTCCTGTGTACAATCTAAGTGGAAACCTTTTTAACATGTCAAAACAGCAGGCTCCAATACACGTACAAGAGTGCTTTTCAAAGATGCAACAAATACGTTAAGTATTTTTTCAAGAGTGCAATGCGTTTGTGTGTCTTTTGTGTTGTCTTGACATAATGTAAGCATGTAGTCTGAGATGGTTTACAGCATATTTAGACAGTTTAAGTTGAAAGGACCAGCAGAGGAAATATACTGTATGCTGCATTCAAGGAGTTTCCAGGTCATCATAATGGCTGGTGGCCTGAACTTTGTGGATGCAATGTTCTGTGTTCATAGTTGTAAATGCATCCTTATGTAACTGATGTAAACAAACATTAGAGATCAATTCCTAGTTTTTATGTGAGGTCACCACCTTGACACCCTGGAGGAAAAAAAAAAGACTTCCTGACACCTCATGTCCGTTACTTTTAACTAGAGCTGTTAAACCAAAATGCCGGCTAATGTTCAGCTGGTTGCGCTAATGACAAGCCTCTCAGTTTTTTACAGTCGCACAATTACCCCCCCCCCCCCCCCAATTAATTTTAAATGACTTTCAAAAGTTTGCTTCAATTTGTCATATGTGTTCAACGAACGTTTAACGAAACAGAAACTGAGACTGATCCATGGATTTATGCTGGGTTGGTAAAATTTGCTAATAAATATTTTTTATTATACAGTATATGACATTATTATAAGCTTTAACAGATGAATTTCTGGTCCTTGACCTCCCAGCAGCGGCATTAGTTACCTACTTGAATGGAAAAATATGTATACCTGCCTGTATTGTGTTCTTGGCCTTGTGGCAGTATGATCTTATGATTTCTCATAAGATGTAGGTTTAATTCGCCAGAATTGAGCTGTGTGTGTGTGTGTGTGTGTGTGTGTGTGTGTGTGTGTGTGTGTGTGTGTGTGTGTGTGTGTGTGTGTG